>BJFM01001959.1:260946-281914 GCA_016586285.1 Arothron firmamentum | reverse complement strand
GGGGGGGGGGGGGGGGGGGGGGGGGGGGGGGCTTCAAAGTGGTTGGAACAAAGAGGATAACAGTTCATTTAGCAAAGCCGCAGCTAATGCAGCTCATGACCTGCTGGCCACCAGATTGGGCACATTATCTTTTGGCATTCTATGTTTGAATTCCTTCCCAATAGCACAATTTTATTGACAAGACATTTATTCATAGTATGACTACTAATTGTTCTGCATACCTGAGTCAAGTTTCTGGCCCTTAAGCTTTATAATCCAAACACTGGCTTGAAGAATTCATCCTGAAAACAAATACCCACTTAACATTTGTTGGTAGTATTCCTCATAGTTACAGTATGTTCAGTATGGAAAAACTCCCGGAGATAAAGCTTGCCAGAGGGATTTAGGGGGAGATTTGGCTGAAATAAAGGACCTATACTGTAGATATCAATCTTAATACTTCTGTGGCACACTGGTACCTGCAAATAAAATCCACCGTGGCAGCCATAAAGACCGATATCCTCCGTGTCCTTCTATGTTCAGTGCTCGAATGTATCAGCTCATTAACTTTGCAAAACGTTGCTGTAGCTTGGGTCATTTCGGCCATTCCCCAGGGTGTCCCCTGCACCACTTGATCTCCATGTCATCGATGCGTCCCTGTACCGCTTATCAGGCGGGGAAACAGCTTGGGTTTGCAGCTTTCCAGTGGCGCGTGGTGGCTGGAACGGTCACACATCTACAGGAGTGGTAAACGCTGCCTTTAGCTTCAGTGACCCAGCTTGCTCCCCACATTCGACCCCATATACAGTCAGTGCCTGCTATGTTTCCACCATAATTCTGCATAATTTAATATTCTCTTGACAGCAAACTACAGTATACTATGTACCCCAGCCTTTTGCCATCATCTTTATTAGCCCTGTGGTGGCATTGCATGCTTCCCCTTTCCTAGTCACTTAGCATTCCTTCCCAAGCATAACAAGTTAATAAGACCACTCTCGACCCCAATAGTTACAGCCATTGATTTGCCTTTCACAGCTGTAGCCATCGTCTTTCTAGGGTTGCTGAAGAGCAAAAGAATAATAGTTATTAAAGGGAATAAGTGCTTTAGATGCTGTTTAGCCCAAACAGAGAGCTTTGCCACAGTGTGACTAGCTTAAGCATTTGTTGATGGTGTCTTATAAAGGGCTAACCTTCAATCTAAACATATACATCATCTATTATAATTGCTACATATTTTATGGGGCATCCTATTTATGTCTGCTTGGTTTACACCATTCTGCATTTCAAATAAGAGCAGCTTCACTTATTGAACGTGATTAAGAAAAATTCAAATTCAAAAAACAATTTATGAATGATTATGAATGTTAATATAGTTATCTAACGGTCCCTAGAAAGTGTTGATTTTGTTTGCTGCATTTACTTTGCTCCTCATTCAGTTCTAGTGAATCTGAATTGAATTTTTACCTGTCGACCAGGTCTTGGAAAAAAATTGCTGGTGTTATCGTGTAAGGAGCAGTCTGTAGCATGTTTGGCTGCAACCACAATCGAATAGTTTCATTTCTTCTCTTACATCAGGTGGGTATCTTGCCTATTTGTCCCCCCTGCTGATGGCCACCAGAGGAGGTGATGCGTTGTTAATGATGAGGAGGCACCATCATATTAATAACAGATTGGACATGACACACTCTGTATCACACACAAGCTGCTATTAAGATCATACAGTCGACCTACGTTATGTAATTTAATGCCTGCATGAACATCATTATAAAATTAAATTAATCACATTACGTGGGTGTATTTCTTTTTGTGGTACAGGAGCTAACAAATGACTGTGCATCTTTCATGCATGTGCATCGTCATGCCCCAAAATAATCCCAGATGGCCCCTCTGTGAACATGTTCAGTTTTTTTCAAGACTCGTATCTTCAACAGTCTGTTGTGGGTTTTTTTTAAACATCACATTCATCTGTGCAGGTGGTTCAATCATGTGCATTCCCCAGCACAATTACCAAACTACAGCAGCCTATTTCAGCCTTATCTACCATTCCAAATGTATCCATTACCATGCAGATTGGTCCATTATCCTATACAATAGGAAGTCAATTTTCAAGTGAGGTCCTTTCATCAGTGGCTTTAGAGCATTTGGTCAGGAATGCACTTGATGCATGGATCCAAAGGACATTAGAAATGGCTGGTTTCATCAGACTTTGAAGTCACTTAATAATTTCCATCAGTGAGAATCAGATGTGTTTCCCTTAAGCTGAGCAGCTCACTGCTAAAGCACAACTGCGGTGGTTATATTCTATCTAGTGTTTTTAGAGGGCAAACACCAGGGCCCCGGACGTTCACACACAACCACAGAGCCAATAAACAGTGTCAAGTTTGCAAGCACTAACAGGATTAAGCACCAAGACTTTATGTCTTTTACAACTGCTGCCAGCCACGAGCCTGGAAATAATGGGATCAGTTTTGAGGCAGTTCATCATGGAAGAGACCACCTCTCCCTGTGCCAGCCCCCGGGTGAAGGGTCCCTCTGCAGAGAGCCGCCCTCAGACATGCTTATAAATTATAAACAATTCCCAACATAGTGGATAACTATACGTAAAAGTGCTAAATGGAGAAAGATTGATATTTAATGTGTGATAAGCAATTTCATTAACTAGACAGAAAAGGTGGTAAGTCAATCACCCGTGCACCCTTAATGACAGCATTAGCAGAGCACAGTTCATAAAGTCTGAGCCATTAATTGGAAGTGTCTCATAATCAGAGGTTCCCGTCTGTCAATCAGCTCCTTAAAAGCCATCTCCAAACTACCCCTTAGAATAGCTGCTGGATGAGGGAACCAAAGAAGCAACAGGAAAGAGCAGAGATCACATTAATGGTGGTCAGCCGGTCCTTCCACCTAATTTTGACAGGATGCTCTGAGGCCAGAGTAACTCAGTCTGATGGGAATGAAAATGGAAAAGTGGGCTTGTAGCACTTTATGTCTGTTCAGTTTGTACAATTTTCTCAAAGGGGTCATCGTCACTTACATTTAATCATGTTTTTATGACTGTCTCATTTCTCTCCACCTAATAAGTCGAAACAATAATTTAATCAAACAGCACAGAATCAAACTAATTAGCTCACATATTAAATGTTTTCAAAGATTATTTTTAAGCAAGGGTTACACAGGCAGCTGAAATTGACAGTTGAAACTATTTTCATTTGGACAGAGAATCTGGTCATCTTATTCAGCTGCAGGGAGCATTCATGGGGGCATATGGATGAGTCCAGGGGTGAGGGTGTTGGGGTAATAAAGTATACCACCTACTGAGGAGAGTGCCTTTTTCATTACTCTATTATACATGAAAAGAACTGATGGCTTGAGAAGGTCTCCTTCAAAGCCTCACAGCTCCCTCATCCCAGCTTTACCGGGAACAATTTTAACACAGTTTATTTCTTTGTTTATTTTCTCTACTTTTTCTTCCATTACTTTTTGCTTTATTTATTTATTTTATTAAAGCTTATCTTAATTGTGCCTAGAAATCTCTCTATAATGGCTTTCACAAGTGCAGAAACCATGACCAGACCAGGTCAGCTCATTGCAAATGTTTGCTATTAGAACTCTTGGTTTTGGTAGAAACAGCACAAAACAAATCTGTACACGCTCACCATCAAGCACAAGAGCTTTTTAAAAAATATATATTTTTTTTTTTTGCCAATCTGTGTGCGATAAAACTGAATAGGTTGTGTTTGTGCGGAACTTTTTTTCCTTTCCATAACTGGATTGATGTGTATCTGCCCGTGTGTATTTGATTTATTTCTTGTGCTCCCTTCTTCAACTCTACCTTCCTTGGATGGGTGTGGAGTCCTGATCAGTACACACCTGCTCTACGTCTGTCATCAGCTCACCTGGATCATATCACCTCCAATCAAGGGCAGCATAAAAGCCTGCTTCTTCGCTTCCTCCTTTCCAGTCTGTGGTTGATCCTTAGTGGTTATGGGGCTCCCAGCACTCTAGAGTTGTATGTGGTTTTTGCTCTGTGGTTTTCTGACTTTGTTTTTGGAACTTTTTGGAATTTGATTTTGTAGTGCCGCCTCGTCTGCCGTGCTGTTTGTCTCTTTTCAGTCTCCAGCCACTCTCTGTCATGTCCAGCCTCCTGCCTCAGTCCCAGTTCTGTTCTCCCTTCCACAACCCATCAGCCCTTTCTCCTTTTTTTCTTTTGTTACTGTAATAAACATTTTTCCTGGGCAACAAAGTGTTTGGCTTCACAGTTGACTCTATTTGATTGACTATTTAACCTCGTTTTGATGGGCTCAAAAGCTTGTTTTTCAAAGTTATGAAAAAATAGTGCATTTGTAGTGTTTTAGAGACCTAAGTAAAATTAAACCAAATGGAAGTTGAGTTTCTGCTTCTGGTGAAGCTTAGATTTTTCTGAGTTTCATAGCGAATCATTTTTAAAGTACACCGAACAGTGAACAATGGAGCGAAAGTGAGCCATGAAATGAAAGTAGATGGCTGCACAAGCTGATTGAGGCTTGCATATTGAAATTGTGCCATAAGAATGATGAAAAGCAGTAGATCATTGCCGCACTTGTGAGTCAAAATGACAGTATAGTCTAGTTAGAACTCTGAGCTCAAACATTTGTAAACTTCTGGTTTTACAGCTTTAAATCATAAAAATTGCTGAGCAAAAGATCACATATCTTCAGTCACACAATTTTCAATATTTACATTTTCAATTTATACAGTATTCACCTTTAGCAATAGCTACACACTCTCAATATTAGCTCTAGTGTCTACAACATGACCATCCTCTGCTGTTGCCCGGCAACATTATGAGAGCTGCACTACTCAGTAAAAGAATTGTGACCATATGAAAAAATACTTCTGAGACAGTGATCCTGAAGATTTATGGAGCAAACGTATTACACATTTCAGTCTCTCCAGATCTTAGAGCAGGTATTAGATGCCATTAGAGAGTTGGTGCATGGAGAATTTGCAGCCAGGCGGACAAAGGTTAGGACAAGGACTGACGAGTACCCCCCACCGAGGACACATAGTGCAGCCCTGAGTGGAGGCGGCTCAATCGTTGGTCCCCAGAGACTGCAGTAAGGACAGGGACCATGTGAGATGCACATCATTGTGACGGCCACTACCAAGGGCATGAGATGCAAAGAGCAAACACAGCACAGAGGACAGTTAAAAGCTCAAACCAAGGAGTCACTTTATTCAGCAGCTTTATTAGTTAAACTGATGAGTGTTAATGCTGTTGCTGTTCAGACACAGGTCATTTTATCATCTGATGTTGGCTAATTCTGCCAGGGATGCTATGAACAGCTGCTATAATCTATTCAAGAGGTGAAACCAGGTGAGAAGGATGTGCTCTGCTGGAGTTATGGCGGTACATAAACCTCAGATGGACTGCAACAACATCTTATCCCTGTATGGTGATGTGCTTGTGCTGCTCTGAAATACTCGGGGTCTGAAGAAAATTCTCTCCTTAACCATACAGCTATCTCATGCTCTTTGTAGCAGTGATTATGTACTATTCAAACAGTCCTGCTCCTTGTTTTCCAAAATTAGCAGGAAGTGAAAGGAAAAACAGAATAAACAGAGCAGTTCAGGCTGAAGTCTTATACAGTACAGAATGTGGCAGCATTTCTGAAAGGTTGACAGCAGAAATGTTGACAATAAAGCCTAGGTTCAAATCAGAAGCAGAAGGTATAAGTAAAGATAACTGGCTATCAAAAAGAAGATTGAATATCCAGCACTAATGTGCTGTAGCTTCAGAGGAAGGTGGAGGTGGAGAGGGCAACATCACAGGAACACTAGAGACAAGCATTCACCAATCAAGCAATAAATCTTTCAGAAGATCCAGAATCCACCTCAGTGAGGCTCCACAGATGTTGTGCAGAGACAAAGGAAGCGACTGATGATGAAAGCTGCAGGAAAAAGGGGGCACTGCCTTCCAACCAAATGGCAAACTGATAATTTAGTCCCAGCCAGGGCTCCAAAACAGCCGAGAGATATTTAATTACTAACCGGGTATGATGAATCACTAATTTCATTATGATAACAGTCACAACTCACATATCCTGTAGCTAATCACATAATTTAAGGATTACTGAACACGATCATCTGGAGCTAAAGACTTTTCAATATGCTAAACATCACCCACAAAGTCATTCAGCCAGAAAACAGCTGTCCAATCACACCAATGACAACTTCAACAGCAATTTAAACAACTGTTACAACAACAAAAATATCCTGTTAATGTAGCATGTGTAATGTGTAATGTTGCATCCATCAACACAACCGTACAGGTTCCACCTAGTCAAAAACTTGGTCTACGTGTGTCATAGAATGAAAACTTTGGGTCATTGAATCTGGAATCCTACTTGGTAAACAATATAATTAAACTCATTTAGTACAATCTGCAGCAAGCAGAACCATTAAACAGATTAAATCTGAGCAGGAAGCATCCAAATGCAGCATTTGCTTGGTGGAATAAAAAGAGCCTTCAGATCCTCAGAAATTTCTTTAGTTTAATTATCTGAGTGTGGCTCAGATTTCTAATGCAATTTTGAACATTTGAATTTCGCACAAAACTATAAATAAGCGGAATAACTGTAATTGTTAACAATACAAACCTTGGAATTATGTTCTCAGTAAGAAATCACGTTTTTGTCGTTCCTGACTCGCTGGTTCAATTCAACAATCAAAGTTCATGAATAAAGCTGCTTTTCTTCTACATTTTAATGAGAAGTCGTACTGCAGCGTGAACACCACCATCAAAGTGTGGAGAGAATAAAGACGAAAAAAGGTCCAACAACACTTTTACTCCCCAGACACTGAGGTTACATTAGATAAATATCTTCCTTTGTGACTTTTCCTTTATCACAACTGTCGAGGCAGACAGTTGAGATGCTGTTGATAAATCGGCTTGTAAAAGAGTGATTGGGGACAAAAAAAACCAAAACAACTTTTCAGGGAAAATGAGTTGTAACAGTGTCTGATTTATGTTTAGATTTATGGGGCAGAGCAGAGCAGTGAACTTTACATCACAAACACAGGCAAACTCTTTTGTTGCCTCAGGGGAGATGTGAGCACAGCTCACTTGGGGACTCGCTTTGGCACCACATTGGAGGTGGTCCAGCTCAGTCATGGATGCTTCATCTAGTAATGGAAATGCCAGTCAGCCCAGCAGGGTTCGGCCAGTGGAAGTGGGGGAAATTGCCAGCATACTGAGTGCTACTCAGAACCAAAGCGAGAATCGGACTCGACTTGAGGCCAGACAAACTGCAGTGTGGCGCGGACCTGCTCCTTGTTACTGTCCTTAATGACACAGCTGGAATATGGTTTATGTGTACAGTGAACCCTCATTTATCGCGGGGGTTACGTTCTGAAAATCCCCCGCGATAAACAAAATCCGCGAAATAGAGACCTGTTTGCTATTCAAATACATGTTAATGTTACGGCCTCATAATCCCTCCTCGCGATCTGTATAAACGCACACAGCGTGGACGCAGCCGATAAATTGCCAGACGGCAGAAATCAGTCCGGACAGCGACACACCACACCCGGTGTAAACCCGCCTCACCCCGTAAAATACAGTACATTTGGTCATGGAGAAAAATCCGCGAAACAGCGAAGCCGCGAAAAGTGAACCGCGTTATAGCGAGGGTTCACTGTACACCAGAACAAAACTATTACATCCTCAGTAGCAGAGAGTATAAAAGTTTTAAACACGAGGTAATACATGGGGTTTTAGGGGGTTTTCAAAATTGGGACTTAATTAAAAATACAGCACTTTGATGGTTTCTGCTGTATAGATACCTTACTTTTACTTAAAGTTATTACAGAGCTAATCTACGCCTACACAAATTCTACAAAAAAATAATCTAAAAGAATGACCATGAATAGAATTTCCATCACAGTTATGTAGTTTTGTAGATAAGGAATAAATTCAAAGTAAGTAATAAAAGTCCATGTCAAGATTGGGTTTGTTCATTCTTGCAGGTTTATGAAGGACAGAGTCCAAATCTGAGCAGGAGGGACAGCATGTATGGCAAATATCCAGGGTGTGTAGATTGTCTGGTAATGGCTGACACTCTACTGGTACAGTCAGTCCTGTTGATGTCCTCCCGTCTGGGTGTCAGAGATCCTCGCGGACATTTTGATGATGTGCTGGGGAGCTTTCCTGTTCTCTTGATGTGGACAGAGTACCATGTTTGTGTTTTATAAATGCATAGGTGTAACATTGAACGTGTCAAGATTTCGCACTGTTTCGCTGAAGTGCCAATCACGGTTCTGTGAGAATCAAAGCAACAGTTGTGTCTGAGTTCAACACGTGGTTCAGAAACCGCCAAGTCCCTCGGCAGACCTGAGAGAAAAGTCCTTGTAGACGCAAACGCAGCCATGTGATCCACCTTAAACGTAATTATATCCACAGGGGCAGCGATAGATCTCACTGAAGCGCCATCTGTTTATGTAGACCATCTCGTGTTATCAGCACATAAAAATCCATGTGTTTTCTAAGTACTCTTAAAGGTCTTTCATGTTCACAGAAGGGACACATTTACAAGGTTACATGATAATGGGTCCCTTCGCCAGGCCATTGTCTCATCAGATATGTTGCTGTTGCTGCTGTCAGCCATTCAAATCATGCTATCATTGTGTATACAGGGCAAGCCTCAATTTTGCTCTTATCGTTGCATATGCCACGATTTCCATCCGAGGCTTTGTCATCAGTGAGACCGGTATCAGACCGGGCCTGTCTTGCTGGGACACACAGCAGAAGATTTGCTACTAGGCACACTGTCTGTTAGCGGTGACCAGCAGAACACACTCCCAGCCTGCCATTAATGATTCCATGAACACAGTAATTGAATGCCTCTCTCATTTCCTGGTAGCCGCAATACAAAGCAAAAGGCTGAAGTGAGAGGAGATACTGTGGAAGGGGGCTAGGAGGCTGAAAGAAAAAAGGCTTATGGAAATGAAAGGTGGAAGAAAAGAGTGGAGTGGGGTAGCAGGATAAGACACAGGGGGAGGGAAATAAGGAGGGTGACTCAAGTGTGCTGTAGCATGGGCAAAGGATCAGCCTCAAAGGACATAGAGGAAAGAGATTGCATTAGCTCATCATCCCTGTGGACCTGGCTGCACTCTCAGGTTGATGGTTCTGAGAGCTGCCGTCCTTCAGCCTCTCTCATTGCCTGCAGTATTATCCCCTTACCATTAAAGGTCTTGAATTCAGCTCTATAAAAGCAAATCTCTCATCTTACTTAAGAGATGTTATAGAAAGTATGCTATAATTTCTGCGGTGAACTCCATAAAGATACGCCATTATCTCAGTTTTTACCACGTGTCGGCCGCAGTGTCTGAACGCAGCATTTCTGTTACACACTCATTTCAACCACGGAGCTCCTTGAACACAATAATCAATATCATTACTATCACATTTTTGCCACATGCCTTGATTCATTTTGATTCATGTGCAATGAGCTGGCATCGTTGTGTCTTGCCGAGAGCCTCTTTCACAACAGCCCTGTTATAATGTATCATTTCAGTTCATGGATTTTTTTAAAATGCAAAGTTGTTTTTTTTTTTTTACTGCGATTAATATTTTGCATTGCAAAAGGCCAAATTATGCTTCAAACTAATCATGGATGGGGCTGCCAAAGGCTGTAATTTGGATCAGCTCATCCTGATATTTAGTGTGCCTATATTTGAAAAAGAAAACATCATGTTGGAAATGCAGGACCTGCTTATTAATTCTGCTAACGTTGTGATGTTAGCATTATGGTTAGCAGAAGGGGAATGTGTGTCTTTGAAAGTCCTCACAAGGATCGGTGTACATGTGTGTCAAACTCTTAATTCTTCAGTGATATTTAATTTCAAAGTTGCTATTTGTGCATGTTTTAGTGATAAGAGTCTGTTCTGTGACTTCCTGCGTACTGCGAATATGTAGCCTGTGGAAATTGAAACGTGTTTGGAGAGGATCTGGATTCATCTTCGTCCTCTTGGACTGTTGTCTGATCCTTTGTTGGGGGAAGCCTCACATCTAGGGTTTCTCTGATTTGTCTGTTTTTCTCCTTTCTCTGCCTCAGAGTAAAAACTAAAAATGCTTTGAAAACTCCCTTTGGTGCTGTAGTCTGCACTTCAAAAGGTGTAAAAAGGTGTAAAACAATGACAAGACGATTGTATAGAGGTGTGATTCCATTTCCATTTCCAAAATTGCCTCTTCTTCTTTGGCTGAAACCAAAATACTTTAAAATCTCCTCTTCTGAAAGACCTAATCGCCTTCAACAAAAGTTTTGGTAACTGACCTGAAACCTGTTGGCACATAAATATTCCAAAATAGAATATACTGTGCTAAAATTTGTGCACCCCCACCATGGCCTGGTTTATAAATACTCCAGCATTCCCCCATCACACCACAGGAGGCAGCCTATTCAGGCTTTCAAACCTGACACAGGGCCACCTGGGGGAAGCTAGTGGCACCATTAAAACCCCCTCCTGTAGGTAGGTCACTGGCTTTGAAGAAAATGATGATGGCAGCTGGAGCCCAAAACAACCTGCTGCTACGGTTTCCACCATCTGGAAGTCCCATCTCACCAGTTTCGGCGCTGCGCCACTGTGTCAAGTACAGGTTGCTGGCAGAGAGGAGTGCGACATCTTCTCAGCGGATGTGATAAGAAGCATGAGAGTGGGCGTCTGTGCATCATCGATTTCCAACTCATTTCAAAGCCTTCACCGCAGTGCAGGCTCACGTGCAAATACACCTAATCCTGCTGTTTCTGCCCTCTCATCCAGGGATTTGTCGAAGACTCCAAGCATGCTGGTGGCTGCCGAATGCCACTGTCACTTTGGTCAGGCTAACTGAAGCAGGAAGTGTGCAAGAGCCAGCAAGTAAGGCAGACAAATGCAAGGTTTTCAATTAGCGACTCCATCTGTGCAGAAAGCACCAGGAAGAAGGAAAAGTCAATAACTGCAAGAAAGAGAGTAATGTCATGGCTTTACATTCATTAGCAGTCACACATAACCTGCCACCTATGGCAGAGTCATCTTATCCAGCACCAGAAAACAAGTCTTACAGCATTTTTCATCAAATTTGTCATGCTTCACAAAGTTTTCTATTGATGGAGCCTGTCATGGTGCAATCATGGAGGAATGACAGACTATGGAAGTGAACAGACTGATTCCGCATCAGAGTGATACATCACAAGAACCAGGGACGGTGTAAGTGAACAAATATAAGGTAAACGGGTCAGCGAGCGTGTTTCTGAGTGTGGTGCGACGCATCCATTCTTAGGTCTGAGTCAGCCACCTGTCAGCGGGACGAGGCAGATGGGACATAAAGCGGTCCGTGTCTTGACAAGGTAGTCCGTCAAAGTTAGGGAGAACAGTCGCAGGGGTAATGTTTTGACAAGGCATTAAATGTCTCCTTCACAGACGTCCTGTATGACACACCATTAGATTGATGGACTCATACAGATGGCTGTATAATGGACGCCTATGAGAATGGAGAATGTGAGGGGCTTGGCTTGTCTAACGATTAGCCAGGAGCTGTTTAGCACCAAATGTTAAATGTTGCTAAATTCTTCTTTCAACCACATGCATTGCATCATTGATGATGTGTTAATTAATTTAAAAAGAATAAAATAAAATACACATCCAATATAGCATTGTTAGCAGGTTTAAAGATTTTCTGAGCTGAGCTGCTGCCAGTGCCCATGGTGTCTTTAGCATTATTGCTCATATGTTATGTAATTACTAGAGAAGTATATAATGTGTTTCACGCATTTGCTGCTGTAGTTTTGGCCTTTGAGCTGCTGTGGAAAGTGGATGGTGTACCAAATGTTATTGCTTCTAACCCATTCCACACCTCCAGACAGTTGTCGTCTGCAATACAGCTCAGCAAATTGAATCTGCCAGTCACCTGAAGCAGCACACTTATCTAATCTGACCTGATACACAGGACTATGCTCTGTTGCCTTTGCATAACGCCTCCGTTGTGCATGTAACCTCGGCCCCCGGGGCAATGTTGAGGTATTGTCATTTCACTTACTGTAAACCAGATTGTCTTCATTGCCATCCATGACTGTGAGCAGCCCTCTCTGGGGCCCCGACAGTAAGGTTCCCATTACTCATATAATCACAAATGCTTATTGTGTAAACACTCATGTAACCAATAACAGTGAATGAGAAAAAGAGAGGGTGAGAGAAGAAGATACATAGAGTCACTCAGAATTCATCTTGTGAGGGACTATTGCACTTCTGCTTAAGTCAGCAAGCCAGATGTAAATGTTGCTGTGAGAATTAATGGAAGTATTGGCTCACGACATTTGGTGATACGTTACTGTGGCCCCGAGCAACTGGCTTTTCTCTGTGTTTCAATTGCACAAAAACCAGGAAGGTACTTTTTTTCCATTCCTTTTCTTTTTTAATTAGATACTGGCGAAGAAAATAACTTAGATAAACTGTAGTTTCTGCAGAAATCTATTTTCCAGAAACAGATAATGAAAACACGTAAAATAACTCAATGAGCTTTGTTCTGTATAATGAACTACTATGAGACTCAATTTAGGGATGAATGCAGGTTTAATCTTTTTAGCTTTTTACTGAAAAAAAAAGTCCAAACATCTTCATGTTGTATATCCAAACTGCGCAAAGGGAGAATAACTTAACATACAGTAACTACTTTTACTGCAAATCAGGGACATTACAGTTTGCTGAAAAACAAAGAAAAAAGTTTATTGCTGCCTTTTTAGCTATTTGCTTTGTTTTGATGAGAAGAATGTGGTTTAATTGTTTCACAACTGCCCCTTAATTACATATTCAATCTACCCAGCTTTAGGTGATATGGTATTTTAAAGATATTTTCATTTTAGTCATGCAGGGTTAACAGAAAAATTCTGTCCATAAATTATGTTTGACTATCTTGAGAAAACTGATCAAGTGTAATATACAATATTAATGTATGAGCATTTATTTTGCCTCACAGTATTTTGATCTGTTATCTTGGCCTTACTCTTTCTAAAATCTTTGTTTCTTTGTTCTGCCTATGAGCATCCCACTTGGAAGAATAGATGAATAGAAGTCACTGCCTTAAAGACAGGGTGAGGAGCCCTGAGACATTATCAGATTAGAGCTGCTGCTCTTTCTCAGCTGGTCAGAAGGTCTTATGGACGTCTCTTTGGAAAAGAACTCCGAGGCAGACCCCGAACATGCTGGATGAATCATATCTTCCATGAGTGCGGCCTGGATAAGAAGAAGAAAATGAGAGAAGAGTTCACGGCTGGATGTGCTGTAATTCTGAAGCAGGAGTAGAAAATCCACCTGTTATATCAGCAAATTAAGAATAATCTAAAACCAGACATGTCCATGTACATGCACAACCATTATAAGCGATTCTAGAAGGGCATCAAATGTGCCCTTGTATGAAACCTTAGGTAGCCCCTGAAGCTTCATTATTGGGATTGCAAATGTTATTTTATATTCCAAGACAACAGTTAATTTCTCAACAAAACAAGGATTCTTAGCAAGATGCTGGAATTTCTTTTGCAATTTTCTTGGTGCTTCACATGAGAGAGCTGTGTAATATTGCATGAGCAATTTTGGTATTACGTGCGTCAACCCTACACACTTGACTAAGGATGCACAGACAAAGTGATTTATTCCGTTCAGCATGATTCTTGCTGAGCCTGTAGCGACGGACAGTGATAAATGAGACAAGAAAGTAAAATTTCACAACTCAAGGTTACACTTTTAACAGTGACATACAAAGCAATTAAGTAAAATGCAGAACAAGGAAAACATGGAAATGAGTTTGGATTAACTAGGGTGTTTTTCAGTCACACTGACAACCATAATAACATGATTTTGTGAAGTTTTGTAAAAGACAGCTAGAGGAGGCAAGTGGTGGGGCATGTGATCTGCAAACCACAAAAAATGAAGAGATTATTCAAAAAAAATGGCAAAAACTAGCTGCAACTGCTTGTATTTTCCAGCTTGGGCATTTTCAGTCTTCTGTAGTCATTCTTGGCAACAGGATACAGGCACAACTGGCATGCTGACTGTGAATGAAACAAAGTGAAATGTTACTGAAAAGCCAAGGCCCAGAGGGCTTTGGATCAAATGACATTGACAATATTCAAAAATTTTACCACATAAACAGTGTCACGTCTGAGGTCTGATAATAACAATGGGGAAGGAAATGACACTCAGAAGACAGATCAAGTATTGCATAAACTGAATATTTTCTTTCCTATATTGCCCCTCCCCTTCCCCCCACTAATCAGTAGT
This sequence comes from Arothron firmamentum, assembly GCA_016586285.1. NCBI lineage: Eukaryota > Metazoa > Chordata > Actinopteri > Tetraodontiformes > Tetraodontidae > Arothron > Arothron firmamentum. Next base: position 267,646 of record BJFM01001959.1, on the reverse strand, counting down.
TTCAAATAATCAAAGCAAGCAGCCATGAAATCGGCAAAATCATACAGGCGTCACAGCTGAGTTGCTTCAAGGAAGCAAGGCCTAAGCGACAGGGAAGCACGTCCCCCCCATGGCACGGAGGGATGTGCAGTTGTACTTTATCCAAGAAATGAAGTTCAAATGACAACATTGTCACATAAAACTGCCGTGGCGGGTTGAAAAACACCAGATGAAATGATCATAAACCCAGAATAACGACGCACTCACGCTAATGTAACTGAAAAAACCCTCTAGTCCATGCCAATGTTATTTTTTATTTTATTTTTTTTTTGTGGTGGAGTATCTGACATCATGCTCAGATATTCCAGGTCTGATGATCTAGCAGGCCATTTCTAGGGATCTAGGTGTTCTTCAACTGCCTTTTCCCAGTATAGGCACCTCTGTATGGCAAAATCAACCACATGCTTTGACGTCACCAACCGTTTGTATGACCTCACCAGGTAACAACTTCTGGTGCCAGGTATGCTTAATATAGTGGCTGATGTGAGACTTTGGTGCTGGATCCTGCTGTCTCCTCTTTCTCATCATCTCAAGCCTCTAATATTACATGAAGAACTGCATTCAACCTAAATTTAGTCTCTTTCTGTCTGTAGCCAGAACATGTCTTTTGGTAAAGGAAATTGGAGCTGGTGGTGTAGCTCGGTGGACGTGGCCCTGCATCAATCCGATGAAGGCTAACTTTGCAGCTCTGCCAATATGACCAGAGTGTAAGTGTATTAGGGTGCATTTGGTCAGCAAAAAGCGGTATTGATTCGCCCTGTAGGCTTTAGCACGGAGGCTGAAGAGTTTTTCACGTTTGAACCTCCCCGGAGGGTTTGTTTATCTCAAAAGGTCTAGTTTCCTGCCTGCACAGAAACCGGCTGATGCTGAACACTGCTGGCAAATGTTTTATTGCCGTAACAGGATTCCTCTCAAGCACTCAAAGTTGTTGCCTTGAAATTTGCTTATTCCTCTGCAGTCGAAATCGTCTTTCTAAAATATACGCGAACATTTCCTCGTCTGCAGCATAAACACTTCTAAGACCAAGCTGAGACCTCCCTTTGTGTCTTTTCTTGCAAACAGGACACAGCTGCAGCTTCACCGTTATCATGGCAATGTTATTTATCATTGCAACATCTGACCTATTACAATTGATTTTAGTTCCATCCTGAGACTTTTTCCACCGCTGCAATGTAATTCCTAGCCCAGATTGTGCATCTCATTTGTGACATCAGCTGTCAGGTTTGTCCTCGCTCCCTGCATGTGGATAATTTTACACCCCCTCCTTCTGTGCACGTCCAACATAATGTAGCGTGCATCGAATCACCAGATTCCCATCCCGCTGTTCCTCTTCCAACTTGACAGAATGACAAACCTTATAGAGCAAGAAAATGCCTCGAACTGCCAGACAAACAATAAAACAAGCCTGACTGTTTGTTTCTGAGCATAAAGAAGAAGGAAAAAAAGCAAAGTCCGCCCAGTTTAGACAGCAGTTTGTGCCTAAAGAATGATAACGACCAAAAGCCAGAACGAAAAAGGAGGAAAGGGCCAAAGAATTTACTGTTTTATTTTCCCACTAACATTTCCTTGTGTTATTTTGTTGTCTCTTTGAAGCTAAATGGAGGAGTGACAGGGGGCCCTCTGGTCCCTTGCAGAAATTCAATCATGGACATACAGGAAACACTAATTGGGGCTTTATGTGGCTTTTAGTAATTCTCAGTGCTGTCCTTCAGCATATGATGTCCTTGAATTTATTTGATGTAAGTCTTGGATCACAGATGCACAAATGGTTTCGTAACAAGATGACCAACATGTCATAATTGGACCAGAACGTCCAATTATAGCCGGTGTAATCTAAAGGGTCTGCTGCTATAAGGAAGCTGCTTCATGTGTATATTTGGGAGGGAAAATTACTAAATCAAACTACGCTGTGATTCCATTGGGTGGAACATGGCAACTGCACTAAGGGATCATTTAAAGAGAAAGTTCAGCAGACAGAAAAGGAAAGGTTAGAAAAGCTTTCAGTAGATGTTATGTTAATGCTCTTTTCATGATCTGCGCTGCTCCATTATGTGGTGGCTGTATCGATTTACGGCCCAGGTTTGCCATAGATCGGGACAGTGCATTTTGTGTTGGCGGGTCTCAATTAGCAGAGTGCGACTGGATGTGTGATCATCCAAAAATTATGATTTACTGTACAGTAGTTTTATTTCAGTTTTAACAAATTGGATGTTGCATGTGTTCACAATTCATAGTGCAAATGCTCCCTTTCTCTCTTGCTGCTGAGTTTGCATTTATGACGCTAAGAAGTGGAAGAAGAACGCACTACAAAAACTGAATTAGTATAAAAGGCCCTTTTGAAAGTAAAAAATATATTATTTCTAGCATGAAATACTAAATCATGACTTTGACAGAATTTTATCTCTTCACATCATTAAAACATAAAGGCCAAACAATAGAAAATAAGAACAATAATAGTATAGTTGGCACAGTAGCCTTCCCACAACAGACAATATTTCAACACTTAATATATATCTACACGAAATGATGGTAGTGCAGTGGTTAGCACTGTTGCCTCCCAACGATAAGGTTCGGGGTTTGACTCTTGGCTCTGGCCTTTCTGTGCAGAGTTTGCATGTTCTCCCTGTGCGTACATGGATGGATGATGGCAATAGGCTTTACTTAATATAAGAATATTTTTCAAAATATTGAGAAAAGAAGTCTCATTTTATTTATATCAACAAAAATGTACTTGTTATTAGAATAGAATAGAATGCTTTTATTGTCATTGCGTGGTACAACGAAATTGTGGAGAATATTGTGAGAATACTAATTTTAAGGTAATTTTTGGACTATTGAGCTAAGATATATCTACTTATTTTTGGAAATCTTGACAAGCCTCATTTTCTTGTTGTATTGGCAGATAATTTTGCTTAATTTAAGTAAATTTCCCCTCATTTTTGTGATTTTGTTTTTCCTTGTAGTTAGCTTTTAGCAGTGTAGACATCTATGCATGTATGACTGTATTCTCAACACATATGAAAGTTGCTGCCAACCTTCAGTTAAACCATTATCCTGACAGTCTGAAAACCATTACCTGCAATAATGGAATGGACTCCCACTGGGACAAGAGATGGACAGTTACACAGATGGCAGGTGATGAGGTTGACCAGGGAACATGGGGGGAGGCGGTTATAGTCCCCATTTCTTAAGTTCTGTTATTGAGCCAAGCACCGACCACTTTAAAATCTCACCGATTACACATGAACAGAAGTGGATTTTTACTGTCTCTGCTGAATATCTTTAAATCTCCAAAATATCCTCTGCTTTTAAATATTGTATGAAATTGACACTTTAGTGTTTTAAACTAAATGTTTTTTTTTTTGTTGTTGTTGTTTTTTTTAATTGCCATAATTGGGAAGGTATCAATATTTAATGAAACAAATCAAGTTTGGGGGTAAAATCTACATTTGAAAGACTTTTTTAAATATATGCCAGAAATTCTGTGTTTTCTGCAGACATAACGGGTTCATTAAAATCTGCACTTTTATCGGCTTTTATGCTTTACATTACACCCTTATTTACCGGGTCTTTAGTCCACCATTAAAGAACATACACATAATCTTAATTCAGTAAAGGAGAGTCAGCAAATGAAAACAGAGCCTATTCTCCAAAGACAAATTCTTCTGCTTTGGATCTGCAGGAAGTTCATGATTTCCTGCAGTACTGTATGCCTGAAAAAATAAGAGCAAACCATATTTCAAAAAGGTAAACAGCACACCGTGTGCCTCCCCAGAGACCGAAATACACAGAGAGGAGCAGGGCAGAGCCCACATCTCTGTTTGTGTTTGAAGACCATCCCTCCCTCATGCAGCAGTCCCCTCAGATCCACAGCTCTCCGCTGTTCAAACTGTGCGTTTTACCTTGAAAGTACAGTAGCACCGAATCATCTCTGTGGCAGGTCAGCGTATGGATTTTGTTTATGCTCCTGGCTCATCAATATCTCACTTGGTTGCATCTGTGTATTGACGCAACAACTGCTGGTGCAAAAAAAAGGAAATTCGACAGCAGCCGTTTCAGATATTTAAACCAGGAGAATGAAAACGAACACAGGAAAGACAAAACTTTTGGCAGCTCTATCAGGAGGCATCTCATCCCTCAATTGCAGAAATAAAACTCCACACAAAGTCCAGAATCCCGAGCAGCTCACTGTCCAAGTATGTTTATACTAGGTGAAGAGATCAGCTGCTCTTCATCAGACCCAAACCCAAGACATCAACACAGCAGGAAGGGCGTGGCTTCAGTCCCCAGCTACAAGAGACATTTCTGTGTAAAGATGTCTGTTTAGGTTCTTCTGGCATCCAGGTTAGGTTGGCCCATAGTGGCAGCTCACCAAACTAGCAGCTGGTCAGGACTGAATCCTCCATCTTGCCTCCAAATTTTGTTGCACATTTAATGTACAATGACAATAAAAGTATATTTTTCTTTTCTGTCTGAAAAATGGTGTTATTTCTGCCTTTCGCCTTGGGATTCAACACAGCAGACCAACTGTTTGCATTTAACCCTTCTTCTGGAACCTCTTCTTCCAACTTTCCTCTGGCTACATCTATAAAGCTCTCATCTGGCAGTTTGGGCCTCAGCATCCTTCTGCCGATACTCGCCCTCTTCAGCAGTCCAAACCATCTCAGTCTGGCCTCTGATTTTATTTCCATTACATCTAACATCCGCTCTATATCTGATGTCCTTGTAACTGTCCTGCCAGATTTATATGCGAACTAAAATGCATCTGTGATGATCATATTCTATAAAAAAAAAAAAAAAAACCACAATCTGAAATAACAATGTGAACACTGCTGAGTTCAATAAGTCACCAACACACTTCAGAGGACATGATCTTAAGCGCTCCCAATTAAAAATGAGGAAACAGATCATTTTTGAGCCATAAACCTGTTAGGGAGCGTATAGTGGTTAGGACCCAGATGCAGATGCAAGGTGACTGCTCAGAAGCAAAAAAGCCTTTTATTGGGTGAACAACAGAGAAAACAGAGGGCGCTTCAACTGGAGGAAAAACAACATTCATGTAAAACTCAAAAGTCGAACTCTTCGGGGTGAGGCTCCACTGTGTGGTGTCCAGAAACTGGAACTCAGACTTCTTCTCAGGGAACGTGGTGACCATGGAACCATGGCAAAAACTCCGGTGAGTCAAAATCCATAAGCACAGGAAAAACTTGGCTCTGAGTAGTCTGGTACCACTTTGCAGGTGAGGTAACGATCTGACGCTGGAGCTCGGGTGCAGCTACTCTAAATCCACCACTGATTACAATGAGTTCCAGTTGCGCCCTGTCTTCAGCAACGACCCAGGCTGCCACGCTCCCTAGTGGAGAAAAACCAGAACAATGAGAGAACACAAAAGACCAGGAAACCCCAAATGTACAAGAACCTAAGAAAATCACCACGGCGCCCTGGTTTGTTGACAGAATGCTACATTAGCAGGTAGGACTTTAACTGTCCACCCAGCAACTTCAGCTCTGTTTTGCTTAGTAACTTCCCGTTGATGACAGTACACCTGCATCTGCAGCATCTACAGGTGAACCGTGAAGACAGGACTAAATGGCTCATGTGTAACTCTGAATGCTTTGGCTTTTCCCCCGGAGGACTCTCTCGCTGTCAGAGCAGAGAAAAAGCAGCTGAAGACAGGGATGTATTTATTAGACATATATATTTCATTAGACACGGAGTCTTTGGGGAGCTGACAACACCATGTGTTTGCCACCAAGGATTGATGACTGCTTTCTGTAAAGGTAAATAAATAAATAATGGCAGTAATCCCAGAGATGTGATGACCATAATGTGTGCGGCAGCAAAAAAAAGGCGGGGGAAAGCTGTGGTCTGAGGCTTCCGATAAAAGTAATTCACCGTAGAAAATTTGTCATTTATTCATATAGGATTTTTTTTCCTTCTTCACTCCCGTGTTGCATATTTCAGAGAGAGACTCTCTTTGACGACAAAGTTCAATATTGTTGCATTCCCCCCGTGTTTTTATTTCCCAATGAGGACATTTTTTAGGAATTGGGGTCATTTTGGCTGGTTCGGCCTCTTTAAAAGGCTTTTTGAGGGATAAGACATGGTTTTAGGGTTGAGGTTGAAACTGTGTTTAGGCTAGGCATTGGAGGTTAGTTTTGTTAGTTTTGTTTGTTAGGTTAGTTTTGCGTGTATTTGTGTGTACAAATCCACTTCACAAAAATGGTTACATCCAGACTCTCCAGCACAAAAACATGTTTAAAAAGGTGCTTGTGTTGGACAGCAGTGGTCCACTGAGCTGAATCTGTAAATGCTGCTATCACCAGCACTGATCACATGACTCCAGATTCAGAAATATTAATGATCTATTTAATACATTTTCAGAAATTTCCCGTAATCACATTTTCTATTTCACTTCCAAATTTTGGTCAAACCAAATACCAGTCATGTAATTCAAATATACTTGTGGAAATTTTAATTGCTTAACCAAAGTGATTAAAGACTGCCAGGATGAATTTGTGCAACTCGCAGAAAGAGAATTGTGACATTGGAGTTTAGGTGACAGAAGCCTTTGCGGGAGAAATGGACATTTGGCAGCACAGCTTTGTGTGTGTGTGTGCGTGTGTGTGTGTGTGTGTGTGTGTGTGTGTGTGTGTGTGTG
>BJFM01001959.1:223647-241254 GCA_016586285.1 Arothron firmamentum | reverse complement strand
TTTTTTTTAATTTACAGTGAAGTGCACATATAGCAACACTTTCTTTATAAACATCACCTTCAGTAGTTTACTCCATTTCAATTATTGTACATAAATTACTCCCTCACAGTCGTGCTCTGTGGCTCATCCAAGATAAAAGAGCAGAACAAGTGAATGAGGTCGTACTAAATCATTGATGGAACATGAGAGGCGTGCAGAATCTGAATCTGATGAAGAGCAAAGGTAATAAGCTCCATCCAGGTGCTGCTGAGGAGTTTCTGGCGACAGAGATTTATTTCTGGAGGGCAGAAACTGATCACTTTCCATCAGAACTGCAGGGTCTGATTTTCAAGTTTGCATTTTGAGCTACTGATGATCAAGAGCTGAGCTAATGGATCGCCATGACAACTAATGATCACATGATGACACAAAGGAAGCACCAAAGGGTGTCTCCTGAAGTTGGATGAGAACATGAAACCTCTCACTGTGATGCGGCGACAGGCTTGACCGCTGCTGCCATGGTAACGTCTGTCTCTGCTGATGATTGACAGCTGGCACCATTTGAAGGTTGACTCACTCTGAGAGACAAGCTCACCTCATCCAGGAGAATAATACATGACAGATCGCAACAGGGATGAGTAGGTTTACCTTTATCATAAAAAGAAATCTACATTTATCAGTGTATATTCACAAGTTGTTTACATTGTTTCCTCCTTGAAACTAGAGATAAAACTTGACCAGAGTAATATATTTACATCACACATGTGCGCGAAATATAAATAACCAGTGTTATGGTGCTAACATTTTAAATGGGGTGGAGGAAAAAAAAAATCACATCAGCCTGGGAAAAGTATTGTTGGTCTGAGGACACGACGAGAATATATAGTATGTGTGCGGGTGTGTCTTCAAAAAAGAAACTGTGAGCAGACAGAGGCAACTCTGTAAAGTTAGCAGCAAAACATTTTCTTTTGCTCGAGTTAAAGCTCTTTATTATCATTATTCAACAGAAATGTGTTAGGTGACTGTATTCAGAGTCTTGAATGTATGAGATACAGTTAGTTTTTATGCAGGTCGCGCTGTTTTTGTGAACGTTGTATTCATGTCAAATGTACTCTGTACATACTTGTGTTAGATAAAACAGTTTTTTAATTTATAAAGCTCCTTAAAGGGAAGCAGATTCGGACTGTCCTGAGGTGGTGCCATCTGTTTTCTCTATGCTCCAACTATCAACACGGGAAGCAATGATTCGTTAAACCCCTGAAAGCCACATGTGTGAACAGCCGCAAAAACAGCAGCCCGGGCCTGCAGAGGTGTGTTCCTGGAAAGGTACAAACAACAGCTACAAAAGTTCAATGTGTCACCAAAAAAACCCAAAAAAACCCCAATCCCAATATACAATCATCTGACTGATTTACAAATATTTTTTGGGTTTTAAAAAAAATATTTTCAAATATTTTTTTTAAAACCCAGTCTCCTGACCTCATAAATATCCACTGGTGTCAGACAACAAAAATCCAGCTTCAAAAAGTTGTGCAGCCACTGAAGCCAAAGATCTGTAGCAGCAGTAGTGTGTGTGTGTGTGTGTGTGTGTGTGTGTGTGTGTGTGTGTGTGTGTGTGTGTGTGTGTGTGTGTGTGTGTGTGTGTGTGTGTGTGTGTGTGTGTGTGTGTTTGTGTGTGTGGGTGTGTGTGGGTGTGTGTGGCTGCGAATCGCTGAACCCTGTTTACCGTACTGGAAAAGTCCCTCCCTGTATTCTCAGTTTTATCTGTGCAGCCAGGTGTAGGACGTGTACTCACTGCGCGGTGGTCAGTCCATAATTGTCGCCTGCTTTGTTTGCTCAGTCAGACTCTGGTTTCCACAGATGCTTGACTGTGGCTGTGGTTTTTTCTATTAAAGCAATAACAGATGCCACTCCCCTGGATGAAAACAGTGTTAAAGTGGGTTCTGGGTTCTGGTGTGTCCTCGTGTGTTGTTGGGTTGAGACATCAGCAAGTTTTCATTTAGGGAAATTTCATGTGAAGGATCAAAACTGGTAAAAAAGTTGTACCTCTTTTAATGTAGGCCCCTTTAAGGCACCACAGAGCTATATTTAAGCTGTCTGGTTGGTCACACTGATGGGGGAGAGTATGCTGCTTAGGCTCCCAAACGCTTGCAAACACAAAAAGGATCCGATACCTGCCTCCCGAGGTGGGAAAAATGATGGTGTTTTATTTCTGCAGAGGCTAAAGCACACACTCACAGTCTCCTACAAACACCAATGCACATACTCTGCTGTGCACAGGCTCCCTACAGTCAGCGTGCACAAACAGCACCTACATATACAGCTAATGCCAAGATAAATCCATCATTTTGAGCTATTATGCTGCAAGCAATGCTGGGAAGACTTGCACGCCCCATCCCTCATCTGCGCCTTACTTCCCACTGAAAATAAACAGACAAATAAATAAGTGGGAGAAGTACAACCACTTACGGAGTGGATTAGGAGAGTCCGGACTGACAGCTCAGGAGATTTGATGTCTCATCGGCTCCGAGGGTCAATTCAATCTTAAACGCACTTTGTTTGTCATTCCATTACAGCGCATGTGGGGAAAACAGGATGATTCCGCAAGGATAGCCGGAGCAGAGCAAGGTGACAAATGCTGTTCTATTCAAAGTCCTTATGTTAGCTGGCTGATAAAAATTCCTGCTTCTGATGTGCCCCGAAGTGGTGCAATTGGCCAATGCCGTGTGGGAGTGCGTCTCCACGTCGACAGGATCCTGGTCATGCTTGATAGAGGGAACAAGCCCAGCAGCTAATCTTTTTCACTCCACATTCACCTCTTTAAAGTAGGAAGAGCTCAAAGACAAAAAAAAAAAAAAAAAAAAAAGATGCTGTAAAAGCTTCCTGCAGAAGGTTGGACCCATTTCCTCATACAATTTTCATATATCTGCATATCTGTATTGCACAAACTCATATATGGATTGTTGAGTACCTAAATTAGAATAATTATGTCCACCAACAGAGGAGGTTATGTGGCAATTAGCATCTGTCTGTCTGTCTGTCTGTCTGTTAGACAAATAACCCGAGAACTTATGAATGGATTTTAATGGTTTCAGCCCTTTGATTGGAAGTAGCCCACCCTACACGGCATATACACTACAAAACAAAGGGATTGTGATAATTTGGTGGGGTCAAGGGGTTAATTGGTATCCATTAATGGAAGGACACAAAAAGAGTAAGTCATGGTATGATGGTGTTGGAGTCAGGAGGAGAGTTCGTATTGATCACTTCACGATTCCTAAAATGGCCACTCTGTTACTGTTGTTGGAGATCTCAAAACTGAAAATACTCAGACTTACGCAAAATCAACAACGCATCTGCAAAGGGTCGCAAGTCTGATCCGAGTGCAAATGTGTCTTTAGAAGAGAAAGCCGGCACAGAGATGAAAGCGGTGTTAGCGTGTTTGGGGCATTTTTTTTTTCTTTCTTTCTTTTTTTTAGGTTTTTAATAGCTAACGTAAGGTCAAGGAAACATCTACTGAAGAATTCTACGAACCTCCGCCGCCCCCTCATTTCCTGACCCCCTCACCCACTTTGGGAGGAGAGCTTTACTTGCATAAAGGCGTCACATCCGCATCCAGCAGTTCTATTTATTCCCTCAGTTCTCTCCTTCTCTGTTTCCCCGATTCCAAGCTCCATGAAATCTACACAACTTTCCAATTAAATGCGAATAAAGGGTATTTTTCCTGAGGATTTCACGGTGCGATGGTGGAAAGCTCATGGTAAACGGAACTTTGGAAGCAGCAGGATCTCCCAGGCTGTAAACATACACTTGCTCTAAGATGATCAACAGTGAGGCGCTTTGCCTTCTGTTCTCCTTCATCTTCATCAGAGATCAAATGGTCCCAGCTAATGTTTTGCAGCATCATTAATATTTCAGACGAGCTGAAAGTCTGACATGCTAACTTCTAGGGGTCAGCAGGGCGGCAGCAGATTAGGCAAAGGCTCGGGTATAAGGATCGTGAGCCAATTATCTTATCATTCCCATCCTCAAGGAACACAAGAAGAATGGGCCACATTGATTTTCTGGGGTCTGATGTTGTGCATCTCCTCAGCCCTGCCCCTCCACTGCCCTCTCCGTCTCCCCGCGAACGAATCTATCATTGTGTCCGGCACTCTTCCCCACACCGACGTGGCTGCCTGATAAGACCAGCCAAAGGAAGTGCAGAGGCAATGCTGTGATACTCAGGGTCAACGCCGGGAGGCTGTTGCCTTGTGTTTCTGATGTCTCTGACTCCTCACAAAAACAGCCAACGTACATTGTCAGACACAGGAAAACATAAGGAACAACCGGAAACAAAGGCATCACCTTTGCCCACTTCAGATCATCTATAAGCAGATCTCGCTCACAGAGATCTTTTTTTTTCCCCATGTTTTTTCTGTGTAGGCTTAACATTGAATATCTATTTTTAATTTTGCAGTACTTTTACTTTTTTCTGCAGATAATTTCTGCCATTCTCCGAATGCTGGGCTTTTTGTCGAGTGTTTTTTTTTTTTTTTTAGCAAGATGAGTCTTGCTCTCTAAGTTGTTGGGTTGTGATGGCAGCATTTTTTTTGACACATTTAAGGCCCATGCTATTTTGAGAAAAATGAAACTCCCACTCCGAGACTGTCCTTGGTCTCTAGAGTAGCAGTTGAGCTCCGTAAAAGCCCTCAACTCTTCAGTCTCTCCGGGACTTTCCAGGGTCCCTCTGTGCTGGTGTGAATTTGACTCTCACAACTCTCTCTACAGATCGATACGCTTCAAATAATGTAAAATTCACAGCTCTGAAAAGACAGCACACTGCCATTCATCTGACACCATTAGGAGTACAATATCCCTGGAGTTCACAGTAACAATGGGGTTTTATTTCAGGTGTTCTGCCATCGCCTACATTTCACCAAGTGGTTTCTTAATCTTACAGGCTTTCAAGTAAAATGATTCTGAATATGTTGTATTTCTTTTTAGATATTAGGCAGACTGTGGACATGCTTTGAAAGTCGAGCTTTAAAGGGATAAGTGCAAATTATATCTAAATAAACAAAAGAGAGAGCACTGAAAGTGTTGTTATTGATAATGTGGTGAGGGAGGTGTGTGCTTATATAATGATGCCTTTTTTCTTTAGTGAGCAAAGGGGCTCATTGAAACGAAAGTGTCAGTGTCTTGAGCTCATTACATCAAATATGAGCTCACAAATGCACCTCCACTCAACACAAAAGATGTCTACATCTCCAGGTTCACCAGCCATTGCAGAGCGCCCTCGCTCTATGAGCACCCCCCGCCCCCCTTTGTAGAGGCAAATATATGAATTCATTCTACTATCCAACATCACATTTGCAGTCCACATACAACAGATTAGCCTCTGGGTTGTATCTGTCACATACTGTGACACAGTGGAAGTGCAGCAGCATATGGAGCATGTGATTTCCAGGGCGTCTCTAAAGGGGACAGTGACCCCTGCTGGACAGGTCAGACTGCACTCAACCTGGAGATAAGAGTGAAAAAAGAGGAGGCCATCAGGAAATTTGTTCTGAGAGTGAATTGTCTTTGTCAGGGGCAAAAAGGTCACTGAACCGTATCAAATGCTTGATTGGTTTTATTGATGAGTGAGTGAACGAATATTTCAGGGTCTGTGGGAAATGAGTGACCAATAGACACGTTTGCAACGTCTACCACTGCTGCTCATAATAGTAATAATATTAATAATAATAATGATAATAACAATCCCAACACTTCAAAATCAACCATAACACTTGTTGACAGTGAATTTCACGTTCCCTCTGCCATGGCATCTCACTGCAAAATAAAATACATATGTTTATTAAAATAACAGAAGGAGGGGGGAAAAAAAACAACATACAGCAATGACTGGAAGTCCCATCATGATATCAAAGTCAACTCCCTCAAGATTATTCAAATTACTGACAGGTCCTTAAAAAAACAGCAGTTTGATCAAACCTGATCTGACTTTTCCCTGAATGTGTGACTGTGGCATCCATCAGGGCAGAAGACTGTCAGAGAAAGTCTCCCACGTGGGACGGCTTATGGATTTACAGTACTACCTGACAGAGTTTACAGAGCTTACATCATGTTTTTTTGTTTTGGATTTTTTTTTTTAATATGCATTTCTCTCATTTGTTTTGGCAAGCAGAAGCTGGAGCCTGGCAGCAGAGCATGAAACGAGTCAAACTGTTCTGCCTTTTGGCTCCACTCCCGTGGCTCTAAACAGTTACAGAGATTTACATTTTATTTGAAAGTTTTCTTGTGCCATATCTGAGCGGTTCGTTTTGCTGTGGGATAATTCCTCCCAATAATATGTCAACTGATCCCTAACATCACGAGCAGGCGACAGAACCCCAACAGAAATCAAGTAAACACAAACACCAGCTGGAATAAAATTAGCATCCAGATAAGCTTGAACCTAACTGTAGTTTTCATGCGGCTCATGGTGATCAGTTACGCAGGCAGACTGAATGCCCATTACCAAGATGGCTGACTTATATTCTCACCTTTTACAAGTGCACAAGAGAGCAAGGAAATGCTCGATTATCTTACCTGCCCACGCAGCATGTGATCAGATGATTCTACTTGCAGGGTTTGGTGTGTTTGTGTCTGTCTGATGCTGAAATGATTGAAAAACACACAAAAGAAAAAGGAAAATGTAAAACAACCACTGAGATGATCCCAGAGGTGTCCCAGTAATCGGGCTGTGTTTGCAATGCCAGATAATAACTCAGAATCAATGTTTTTGATGCAGCTAGTGACCTAAAAAAGGAGGAGGAGGGAAGCAGCGACTGATGTTTCTGTTTGACCTCACAGTGTTCAGCTTTATTTTTCGCATCCCGCTGAGAAGCGAAACTCTGAGCGAACGCTGCAGGTTGTAGGTTTGGTCTTTTTTCTGTGATTTCTCCCAAACTGCCTCACTAATGAACCCTGAAGTAAAGAACACTGTGAAATACAGGGTTGTACAGTCATGTGTTGTGTTGACTGACACTTTAATGACTTTTTTTTCTTTTCGGGTGAGGGTGGGTGGGATCCTTGCAACATTATTCATCACCACACCATCTGACATGACAGCTTCTGGATGTGACCCCATCGTCTCCACGAGACCGGATACACTTGAGTAACTTCCACTGATTCTTGACGCTTGGCTTAGTTGAATAATAACAAAGCATGCTAGCAATAAAGAGACTTTTTTTCCTCAAGAAAATTGACATTTTAAGTGGCATAAAAGCTGATATGTTCTTTTGTGACATTCACAATACATGATACATGATTTATCATTAGCCAGAAACTTCAACTCTCACTTAAAAGCTCTGCCAGTTTGCTGTGATTTAACACTGGAGCTCTGACTGTGTATTCTTCTGGTCTTTGGCTGTCTGGCTCATCATGCGTTTGAAAAAAAAAAAAAAAAGATTACGCTTATTCGCAGGAGGACTCTGTTCACATTCAAGTCACTGTCGTTATTTATATTTTTGCTCTTCGTGGTGCATTTTCATCAAAAACCCGCTCCCCTGCAATTAGCCACCATCAGTCAGCACAGCATGGCTTGATGAGACACAATGAGGGCAGATGGAATTCACACACTTGGACTGAGTGTTTTGGACAATAATGTCTCTACACGTTCAACCTGGGAGTGAAGAGATACTCCCTCATTCTATTATTCAATGCTTAATGCTTCACGACCATTTTAGTCTTTTTTTTCCATTTTAAAGTTTTAATAACATGGGAGTTTGTGGCTGCAGAGAGGTCTTATTGGAACCGTCCATGAAGCTGCAGTCAGTTGTCCAGAAACAGGTTGTATGTGTTCATAAGCCTGCTGAAAAAGCAGGTGTCCAGACCTGACGCTCCACTCTGCCCATTTTCCACATGGGGCCACTTATTTTCCAGTCTGTAGGTGCTTTACGTCACATTGCAACCATTGAGATTGATCATGTGACCTCTGGAGCTCGACCCTCATTGACTCATAAAAGGTTTACTACGCGGTACCTCGGAGCTGTTGGTCACGCCTGGTTTTATTGGGAAAAACCTCATAAACATGGGCTGTTTCCAGGATGACCTCATCTGATGGAATGTTGCAGCTCTATGAAAGCTACCCAGAAACAAGAGATTAATTCATAAGACAGGTGAGAGGAAACTTAAGAACAGAATCCCTGCAGGTTCTCTGAGCTTTTGACAGCAAGCAGAGTGTGATGATTGTTTCAACTGACTCCACTTACATTCAGTCGGTTTATTCCTATAAGGAGCTTTAATGTGACTCATTTCGGCAAGCACATATAGATATTTATTTATTCCAAGTTGCCCACAATGTGAGGTGAGTGACAGCACGGCGGGGATCTGAGTGAAAGGCGCCGCCTTTCACCGCTGACAGGAAGTCACCAGACTCCGCCACACTGCAGAAGAAAAAGGTTGGAATCAATCACGTAACCATTCAAACAAAACAAAAAAAACCATCACTCTTGTCTTTAAACGTGCCCATTGATGATAATAAACCTTTATTGTCGTGTCTTAGTGCCTATTCAGTCTCCATCTTGACAAAATATAATTTTCTTTGTGTATGACATAATTTTACACCAGTTTTAGTAACATCAACAGTCATATAGCCAAACAATAAACAAGAGATATTCTTGAAGTCTTATCTATTTTTTAGAACTATTTATCACTGCATTCACTTCTGCACAACACACATTCTTGCTCGTGTCTGTTCATCATAAAATGAAGACACCAATAAAGTGAATTAAAGCTCCGGGTCTTTCTTCACGGCACTGATGAGTGAGGCTGCTACATTACCAAGTTTATATGACACTGTCCTTTAAAGCTCTGATAACCAGAAAGGCAGGCATACAGCCTATAAAACAGCTCTCCCCAGAAACAAGTACAAAATTTATAGGCATAGAAACAATACACTTTAAATCAAACCTCAAGGGGGAGCAGAGGGTGTGAAGCTTGGATCAGTTCATATGACTTCATTTTGTCTATTAAATGCTTAAAACAGACTTTACCTTAATCCAGAAGGGTAGTCCTCGATGAAGTGCAAATTCACTCAATTTTAGAAGCTTTTTCATGCTTACTTTGTTGTGGCAATGCCAGAAATGTAATTTTCATCGTGATGTGATGTCTGCAATGGTATGTGTGTACTATGATGTGGAGATGAGTGCATGTAACATTTCCACTTCAGAACCTGTGCAGAGAAACATGAAGGTTTATGTTAACTCATTAGCCAACCTATCCTAATTGCATTGTTGACTGGTCACTGACACACTCTGGAAGGCCTGTTTATGTTTGTGCTGTAAACATACCTTTACAGTGTATAAAAAGTAGCAGAGTTAAGGTTTAAAACCAAACGGGCATTTTCTTCAATGTACAGCAGTGAGGTGTCAGACTAAAGCTCAGCAGGTTCCTGGTTCCAGTTTGTCTACAAAGTTTTGCCCCTCCAGCTGTTTGACTCAAAGGTGCAATCTAAAGGACACAACTAAAGTTTTGGGCTAGGATTCAGACATTAAGGAGTCTAACTTAGTGGCTGCAGTTTTCTCAGTCCCAGAAAGGGTTTAATAAGAATTTCATCTGGCTGCGGATCCCCCAGCATGTTTCCCCTCTTGTTACCTCCAGTCACATGAAGGTAGAAATCTAAGGAAGAGTTTTAATGAGAGTAAAAGGAGAAAAAAATGACAAGGTCCTTTAGAAGCTGTACTAGAGGATTATTTTTATTTCAAAGGGGAATCGTAATCCAGTTAACATTTGGGCATCTTCGCCCTCGGAGGAATAGAGGTGTTCACAAGCAAACGGGTCTGAGCGCACAATCAGAGCCAACGTTCAGTCTCATTACCACCTAACCGCCTTATTAATGTCCGGCTCTACAGCCCTTACATGACATCAAACATGTTCAATTAAATTGTAACATCTTGTATAAAGTTGTAGCAGCCATTGAAGTCAGCGGTGGACACAAGGTGAGACAGAAGCCCTCTGATTTTTTTTTTCTTTTTCACCTATTTTTAAGCTTCATTTAGAGAAGTGGAGCAGCTCGTGGTGATTGGGAAAAGCTTACCGCTGAATACTTCCCTTGAGGGGGAGAATTATAGTAAGTGTGCTTCCCACATGATCATTAACCATAAACATCAAAGATTCTTGACCCAATCTTCTCTGGTGTGGCAGAGCTAATACAGCTTAATTAGAATCCTCTTAAGGGTCGCGAGAGGTGACCTCTGGAATAAACCCGGAACGTGAAAACGTCTCTCATCTGTCATCTGTGGTCATCTGGACGTTGTTGCTGCAGTTGTTGTGGTTCATCCTTCTCCTCGTGGATCACGCAGACGTGTGACAGCTGCAAATATTAAACCTCTGATGGCTTCAAAACTGAGTTAAAGGAATTTTCAGTTTGATGTCGATTGCTTGTGCTGGTTCGCAGACCCTCCTCTTGCCGAGGAAGCACGAGGATGTATCATTAAATCCAATTTGGACTTTGTAACAGTAATAATCCGTGATGGATTTGGAAGACATTAGTGGACATTAGGGAAATCGGCTCCAAAACTGCTAACACATTAGCATCAGACACTCTAAGTGCCAATGTGTTAACATCTGTTAGCTGTTATCTCATGAACCACACACAGAACCCAAAAACCATTCCAGTTTTACATTTTCAGATAAGGAAAGAATTTGGTAATTTTAGTAATTAGATCAAGCTAGCATTTTCAAGCATTACATGTACTAGTTATCCATCCTGTTTTTAACCACTAATCATTCCCAATCGGGGTCAGGGTGGCACTGGGGTCTATCCCAGGAGTCAGTACATGAGAGGCCAGAATACAACCCTGGACAGGCTGCCAGTCAAATAAATCAACCTTCAGGTGTATACATGAGAAGTAAATTAACCAAGCGAATCTTCCCTAATTACAAGTGCACATTCAGAGGTTAGAGTTTAATTGGGACCGTTTGCTATCGAGAAGGATTTGTGCTGAAATTTGACCAGAGGTATGAAGAACGCAGCAACCTATAAAGAGATTTGAGCCAAAAAAACAAAACAAAACAAAACAAAACAAAACAAAACAGTTTGGTCTGGTTGATTGAAAGCATACATTGACGGAATCAAATCAAAATCTGCCACTCAAGAGTCTTCAGATGGAGGTTTTCCATCTGTGGTGTATCTGTGTGTGATGCCACTGTATCCATTCATTTGACTTTCATCGCAGCCCACTATTGAAGCATGAATATGTCACTGCAGCTGTGACCTTCGAAAAAAGGTCCTTTGAAGCCACATTCGGACTATTGTTGCCAGTCCCTGTCCGCATAGCGCGAAGAGGAACCAAGCGCTCAGCTGGCTTCTTTTATTTGAATTTTATTCAAAATGTGTGTGTGTGTGTGTGTGTGTGTGTGTGTGAGAGAGAGAGAGTGAATGTTCTCTCTCTCTCTCTCTCTATATATATATATATATAGGAATACTTGGATCAGGGAACAACCCTCCATGCATACACCACTCAAGATACATCAGTAGTAGTCATGGCATTTAAATGTCACACAGGATTAGACACTTGCAGCGTCAACACACCTGGAATGCAGCTTTACACATCCCACCGTAAACAGAGGCCTCCTCTGTCCTTTCTCAAGAGCGATGCAGAGCCATCCCAGGAGAGCCGACAATGGCACCATCGGGGCTCCTGAGGGTACAGCAGCCAGTGCAGAGCTGTGCCAACCAGCACCTTTCCTCCCAGAGCCCCCCCAAATCATTCTCCTGGCAAACGATTCGGGGTGGGACGGATCCTGCAGAGCCAAACCTCAGTTATCTGGCAGGAGATCACACAGATGGGCCCGCCTGAGCCAGCTGAACCCACAGGCAGCTGGGAGTGATGATGCACAGGATGCTTCCTATCAACAGGGCGTACTGTAGAGCAGAAGCTTCACAGGCAGACGCACCAGACAGAGACGCAGGAGGAGGGCCCGCAAAGAGAGGGAGCGGCCGGATCAAGAGGAAGGACAACTGTGTGAAGAGCTGATGCGGGAAAACGAGGAATGATAGAGAACTGAAGCAGGTTTGTAGGCCAACAATGGAAAAAAGAGGGAAAAATAACTGGGATTATACAGAGAGAGCTTAGAGGGAGGAGAGGGAAGATAAGCTCTGTGGTGGATGGGAGAGTTTTGAGGTGAAGTGAAGGAGATTGACAGGAAAATTAAATAAGTGAGGGGAGAAGAGGGAATCTGTGCAGCCATGGCTGCATTTAGACAACAAAGGCGGGAATGTTCTATCTTTTTCTCAGAACGGTGGATGGAAAACCAACTGAACGGGCTTTGTGTGAGGGCGGATTGTTGTTGACATTTCATTTAATTTACCACTAGGTCATATTATTTGCAGCTCCTCGTGCATTACATAATGAAGCTTTAATGAAGCAGGAGCAGGCAGCAAACTGCAAATTAGGAAACCATCCACCAATTCTTTCCTTTTTCCCCTTTTATATTCTGTGTTGAACCCATTTGCTTTTGTAAGCAGCCCCCTAATAATTATTTGTTTCACTGCTTTCCCCCTGCATTTTCCCAGAATAGCAGTTACAATATGCCGCAGAAACGTGCCGCGGAGAGTAAAAGGAGACATCAGGATTGACGCGTCACTTGTACGTGCAGCAGCAGAAATGATCATCAGTGCAGTAAAGGGAATGATTATCTGTGTTAAGTTGTAAGAGAGGCCTGTTTATTTATTCATTCCACTCATCTTTATCATTCTCTCATGTACATTTCCTGCTCTGTAGTCATTTCGGAGGATGTCTGTCATATATTTGAGCGTGCAGTATGAGCAGAGGGGGACTGTTTACCCATCATTTAGTCAACACGTGTCGTGCAGATATACTACAGTCGTCCCCTGAGGTTGCTGGTGAGGATATTGCCATTGCGTGGCCCACTTGATGGAATTCTGCAGCAATAATCACACACCATAGGCCGGCACCTTTCCTCCTCCAGTTGCAGGTAAATATTTGTGTTGCCTCATCAATTTTTGTCTACTTATCTGTGAATGTTTTTATAAATGCTTCTTATACGTCAAACAATGGGCCAAGAAATTCAAGGTTAAGCACTGCTAGCTCCATTAAACACTTTAAGAGTGGATTAAAGGGTGGATTAAACACTTTACCAGAGAAGGATGTTTCTATTTTTTTCTGTCTAAAATGCATCAAATGTAACTGTAGAGATGAGAGGTTCTGCTTTTTAAAGTAAAGTATTCTTGGGTGGATATATATATATATAGTCTGCAGTTTTTCCACTTTCTTTAAAGAAGAGACAAAAAGAACAACAGGTAAAGCTGAGAAGCTTTCGAGGTTGTCTATGTGTGCATCAGGAAGCAGTCATTAAGGAGATGCCGGCTGTGCCGTGTCGATGTTATGCACGGCATGTCGTCCTCCAAATGAGCAGAAGAATGTCATGATGTAATGACCTTGCAACGATTCTCACAGAATGAGCTGCTGTGAATGCCGTTTTGTCTTTGGAGTGGCTTTCTAAATATTATGTTTGTTAATTACATTCTTTTACCACAGATATTGTCACCAGGCTCCTCTCTGCCGCCGGTCCTGTTGGACGGTGTTTCATTATTGGCCTGCAAGGCTCAGCCTTTTGTCCAACTCCTGGGAGAACAGACAGAAAGCATGTAATCTCAATCTGGAATGGAACAGAGAATGCAGGCATCGTAAAACACTGCAAATTATGGATTTATGACTCGTAAAGTAAAAAATGGGAATAAAACCCCTAACAAATGAATCATGTATATGTACTGATGATGAGTACTGGTATCATCACAGGATTAGATGTTATTGATGTAACGCTTTAGCCCTAAGACTGTCCTCCATCAGTCCTTTAAATTTAATTTACAGCAATATTTATATTGCTTTTATGTTGCTGCCTTTGTGAACATAAAAGGTTTGTCATAAAGTCAGTATTGCTTAAAACACACTCCTCTGATCATTTTAAATTGCTTTACTGGTTTTCTTTTTCTGTCCCTTGGAGAGTGGATAAAAAGACACAGACCATCTCTGTTTGTTACAGTTTGACCCTCTCTTGATGCCAGGAAGCTCCTGGACTTTGCACAGTCCCGCCACATTTCTGTTTGATTGTCACCTCCTTCGAGGTGCAAGTCAGGGGTCAACGACCATGACCACAGCTGGCAGCCAGTCAAATGCCAATCTGCCAACTTTTGCCAAATTTATCAAGGCTGTCAAGTGGATGATCAGATTACAGGTCACATGGTATGGAGTGGTCTACATGGTATGGAATGGAAATGTGACAGAACTTTAATTTGTGATCCTTTTGTGGACATTTTCTGTCAAAACGAGGGAGTGGCGGATGTCAACCATGCATAAAGCCACTTTATTTTATCACTATTGTAATCTCAGATTAGTAGATCCTCATTGCTACACCTTTAAAACATCAGATGAATAATCCCAAAGAATTGATATCTAAATGTAAACCTATTTCTAATTCTGATTCCTGTCATCATGAGGGGACAAAGGCTGATCACAAGGCCATATTTGAAGCACTGAAACTCCGTTTAAAACTTCATTATACAGAGATCAATATGTGACAGAACCAAAGAATTCCTCACACCAACTTGACATTTACTTTGGGGCTAGCACAGCGCTGCACCGTGACTGCAGAACAGTCGTGAGGCCAGAAAGGTTTTTCAAGGTTTTGTAGGCTCATATCTCAATTAAATCAAGTCAACTGGACATTCATATTCTGATAATGGTATCTGGGTCAGTACGCAGCTCATTACAGCTTTAATGAGTAATGGGCCTTAGACCAAGTATTTATATCAATCAAGACTAAATGTCCCTGTTTTTTTTTTTTTTTAAGACAAAAGAGTTTTTCCACACAATTGCACATTTAACTGGCCCGAACTGAGAATGTAATAAGTTAAAGGCGAAATGAACCAGTTCCTCCATATTTGTATAGGACTCAGCTGCAAAGTCACTAAACGAGATTGGACAGTGAACAGAAACGCCGGCTGGGATGTTTTCGCTGTGATCTCGGACCTAAAAGCAAAAGAACATGTTTAAGCGAAGGAACAAAAGCAATAAAACAAAACCATGTCTTGAAATAATCTTATATTAGACCCGTAAAAATTTAACTGTTCATTTATGCCGAGTTGCTTTATTAAGCAGGGATTTATCTCAACGTACTGAGAGAAGGTTGTATTTTGTGAACCAGAGGAAGTTTTGGTGGTTCAGTGACTGGAGGTAAAACCTTTTTTATGGTCCTAAAGTGAGAGTGTGCTATCACGCATCTGATGTATGAGTTGCTGTTTGAAAAGATGGATGAGAGACTGAGTTCAAAGATTTTTTATTATGATGGTATTTTCTATAATACATGCAAAAAAAAATAAAAAAAAAACATAACTATTCCATAACACTGATAACACATTTAAACAGCTCAGAAACCAAGATACCTTAATTCATTGAGGACGGTAGCATTCATGAGATTAGTTTCTGACAAGTATTTATGCCAAATGAATTCATTAAAACGTGTAATATAAAACAACATTACTCTAAAAGGGCATTAATTGCAAATGGTGTGAAAATCAAATTTAATAAGGAACAACAAAGTTTATGATTTCCCCCAGGGAGAGAATTGATTTAATAAATGTGACTGCATGCTCATTTTCAGCTTTTAACAAACACATGAATTAGAAGAACTGTTCAATACATCACACAGACATGCTCTTCCTTTAAGTAGTTTTCATAAAGTGCCATATCCCTTTAGTGAATTCAGAGAAGCCTTGTATTTTCAGTAATGGGATTCCATGCAGGCTTGAGTAATGAATTGATTATTTTAAGACTGTGAATGAGCTTGTATGTAAATGTAACCAACATTTATCTTTATTAGACACCATACTACACTGATTACATTTTTCTTTATCAATTAAAGCAGTAAGTTACTGTGTAGCAGAAAAAATGTCTAATGTATTCGACAGTAATGGATCTGCGCATGTGTGTAACGCCTCCATGTGTCATAATGAAAAGAAACATATTCATCTGATGCTAAGCTAAGTGAAGGTCACCATGTATTCATTGTTTTAAGGATGAGGAGCAGTTGTTTGTGGTTTGTGGAGCTCTCAATAGAGACTTTGGCAAAGCTTCCAGATAAGTTTTGCTTGAGTTGATCAATGTTTGTGAAAAACTACACTGGGTTCCAAAAGCACAAGAAAAAAATTGCGAGTGGTGGAACCAAACCCTGAAGAGCCCCCTGAGTAATGGACCTTTTACAGATTAGACCACCCGGCCGACTGATACCTCTGAATGTCGTGTCGTGGGGACAAGCCTGCTTGGAGGAAAAGGCTCCCTCCCACCGAACTGGTCATCAGTCATCGTCTGAACTTTCAGCAGAGGCTGATCTCAGATCAGGCCCTTCTTTGCCTTTGTGTGCAGATCTGCAGATCTATCTGCCCATCGATTTGTCTTTACAACAGGCAACAATTGGTCGACTTCCCCATCTGTGTTTTTAACTGGATTCAGACAAGTTTAAAGCAGCCTAAATGTTGAAGGAATACAATTTTAAAAACAAGGATCAGAGGTTGCTGGAGACTTAGGTTTCATCTTTTGACTTAAACTAAATCATCACATGATTTGATGAGGAAAAGCATGCTTATTGGTGTTTGCATGTGATCATTTGACCTTGATAAGTACTATCAAAGTGAATATTAAATAGTTTACATCCGTCCATCTACTGTATCTTCTGTCGCTTATATGAGGTCAGGTCAGAGGGGGTAGAAGCCTTCCTAACGGGATCCCTGAATCACCTCACCAGACTCACCTGGAAATTCGGTGAGCCAAAGCAAAACATTTGAGTTATTCCCCTCGATGGTTCATGCAGGAACTTGAGTAATGAAAGTGGGTAATTCACTGACTCAATTTCAACAATTTCAAAAACAAGAACACTTACTCACCCTCTAATCTAATCAGGTTTGTCTGGGTTTCAGCAGGATCAGAGGGAAAATTCATGAATATGCACATTAAAAACAAATGTGAATGTTGACAAGTGGTGGAAAATAGATTAACATAATTCCACCTCTGACCAGATCATCTCACGGAAGGAAATGATGCTTCATTTCAACATAATGATGTAAGATATTTGAGAACAAAAGCTTATATTTAATCCATAAAAATGCCTGTTTGCCAGTAGTACTACAGTCACTACGTGTGCACATTGTGCAAACAAAAAAGTAGGCACAACCAGATGCATGTCTTTCTCAAAGAAGAAGCAGGTGTGGAAACATTGTACAGAAAACTCGGGAAAAATTCCTAGCATTGTTCCATTACCCTGCACACTCCATTTGATGAGCGTTACAAGATTAATGGAAGGCAGGAAGGTGAAACAGAATTGCTACAGGCTCACTATGAACAGGTAGTGAAACTGTGGCTGGTAACTGTCGCAGGCAAAAAAGAGAAAAGCCAAAAAACACCCACCTTCATGAGAGTGCTGTGGAGTAAGTGTTAAAGAGATGTATGGTTCAGTACATTAATTTTGCCTTATTTATGGTTGTCAAGGATACTGTATGGAAAGCAACAGGAATAGAAATGCCGCTCTAATTCAGCTTAACTCAGGACTTTGGAGAAAGATGGACTTAAATGTTTGGGTTTTTTT
>BJFM01001959.1:181458-223613 GCA_016586285.1 Arothron firmamentum | reverse complement strand
TTTTTTTAGCGGTACAATTCTTGGCATGCAGCTTTCACACGTTACTTCTGTTGTTTCTCAAAAGTGGCGATTCACTGCCCTTCCATACCGTACTGACAAGAACCCTACCAGAAATTCAGCAACACGGTCGTGCTGCATTGAGAGGCACTTGGGATTTTCTATGTCAGAGTAACAGCAATATTGTAACCACAAAAAAAAAAAAAAAAGGACTTTATCTCCACCAACATATACTCTGTGTGCAGTGGACCACAGCAGAGACAAACAAATTTAAAGCCGGACCCCCACCGAGGGATCTATGGGGGAGGCAAGAGATGGAGATGAGAGCAACACGATGAGGTATGGAGGAGGAAGGTGGCATCCATGTACAAACAAATACCTCTTTAGAATTCTACACAGCACTCCGCTGCAGCGTGTTTGGTTTCCAGGCAGCACTGCATTATTAATGCACCCATCTACCCAGTACTCCCAGCCCCACAGTGCAGAAATTATGGAGGGGACAGAGAGAGAACAAGTTTAGGGTGAAGTTAAAAGCAAACTTATGCTGTATAGAAAGACTAATGATGTTATACTCCACTCAGGTTTGTGACAAATGTAAATGAGGAGAAACACAGTCTGTTCAATCCTTCACATACATGGATGGTTTTGGGGTGAGAATTTGATTATGTTAACAGCATTAGATTTTATTTTTCTGTAAAAGGAAAGGGAGAAAGACCACAAGCCACATTCACTCAATATTCAGGGCAAGCTCTCTGAAACCCACCAAAGACTCCGTAATAGGGATCAAAAGATTTCAGAAAGAGGACATTAAAATTTACATCCCCAAAGTTAGTGAAAAAAAGGAAAAAAAAACTCACTAAAATAATTCGGTCAGGGGTTTCTGCAGTTCTCTAATGTGGGTGGTGGTTTCTGAGTCCGTTCAGGCATCGTCTACCCAGCTTTATTTCTTCTCCTGGGACATTAATGTCCACCAGCATCACCCGGTGTTGTGTGATGTGTCTTACATCATTGCTCTGCGTCGGATAGATCTAATCTTGCATCCTTATCCCCAACAGCGGGCTAAAAAAAAAAAAAAAGTACTTCAAGAGTTCAAAGGTCGACAGTGAATTTGACACCACAGGAAGAACACGTTGTCACACTGTCATATCCTCAAAAATCCCAAAGTATTGAAGCCTTATCCAAAAACAGACAGCTGTGTGAGTCTATGCAAGGCTGCTAAAGATGCAAAACAATCTCTGATTGTCTTTGTCTCCATGTCTAATTAACAGTGGGACATGCTTGTTTCTGGCAGGCAGTCACACAGAAAGAGAAGTTGGGGCTTCATTCATCATTCCAGTCTTCTCAGTCTTCAGCCCCCTTGGAAATGTTAAAGATTTAACCTTTTGCAGACAGAATGGTGTTGCGCCTTTTAATCTAGCACCCTTTTCTGCAGCTTTTTATAATTCTGACTTTTGCAGGGGACCTCATTTCTTATTCAGGGTAATGGTTTTGGAGTAATGAATTCTTGTCGAGGCCAAACTACTGTGTGTCCCCCTCATGACCTCACGCCTCCAAGTGAAATGGTGAGCAGTGCGCCAGGCAAGCGGGTCATCCTGGCGTCCGGCAAGATGCTGCTCTGCTGCTAACATTCACAGAAATGCTCCTCTTCGTCATTTCTGTTTCACTGATGGGCATCTATGCTCAATTTGCTCCTTTTTCTTGGTAATGAAATTCAAAAGAGATCCTCCAAAAAAAAATGTCAATACCAATTACAGAGCGCACAAAAGAAAACAATGCACATGCAGACTGAGTGTGGGCATATGGCCGACTGCGCTCCAGAAGCAGCCAATCCGTGAGGACAAAGCTGAATGAAAGATGCAAGCACGTGTTCGACTGTACTCGGAGATAATCTGAAGCCCCCTATGAGTTACTGACCAAGCCCTCTCATCTAATTTCTCTTGTCATGGTTTGCAAGAACACAAATGTAGTTCCGCTTCCTCCCCGCTCACTTCTCTGCCCCACATATGCTGTATAATGTCGCATAATCACCTAACACCAGGGTGTTCCATTTAGAGCGCATAAAATCAGGAGCGGCGTATTTAATCAGCCAATGATTGCAGTCACAGTGGCCACTTCAGAACAACACCGATGTGTAATAACACTATTGCCAATTTATAATCACGCTGACATTGTTTTTATTGATTAGCTGCTGAAGGTAGAGCAACATGTGCATTTTAATGTATATTTTAGCATTTTTATTTGTTCAACAATCTAATAATCAGTGTTTACTTTTTGGGGGATCTGGACTGTGTTTAAACTTGGGGGGTGGGTGGGGGGGGTGGGTCCTACTTGCTGAATTACAAAGTTTCAGGTCCCTGAGAGGCCTTCATCGCTTTTGGATGCCAAAAAGAGTGTGTGGGTGGAGTGCCAAGCACAGATAAAGTAAGCTTTGGACCTTCCTGGAGTTATTTTCTCCATGTCCACATGTTTTTTACCCCCTGGAAGATGCCTTTACAGCAACGCTCCTGCAGATGGACCATTTCAGAGGCAGGAGTGGAGGGAGAGGAAGGAGGGGATGTCAGATCTCATTCATTACGCTGTTGCTTTCATCACCACTCTGAGACCTGTTGTCTTTTCAAAAAGAGGACAAAGGAGCTGCAGCTAGGGTTACAACAATACAGTCAAATTGCACAAGATGCATTACAAATAATCATCTTCCAGATCTGCCCTGTTTTGTTTGAAAAGAAAAGCACAAAAGGAAAGAAAATAAAGGCATTTTTGGTATTCAGATGCAAAACTTTTGGCTGGTAAACAGATCAAAAAGCCGAGGACAGGATGTTTGATCTGTTTTTTGTTTTTTTTCCAGTTATGATTTGACCCTCACATAGTCGCTGTTTTTGGGTTTGTTCACCGAAGAGTTTTCTGCTTGTGTGACCTCAACAGAAGCAACAGGCCTCAACGAGGAGGCCGGAAATGGGAGTCGTGCTGGCAGTGTGTGTATCTAAACACCTTTACCCTCAAGTCGTAGAGAGATGTCACCTTTGTTGGCAGAACTCTTTTAAGCTTTAATGTCCCTCTTTGTCTCCATTCAACATGGACGCTGCTAGCAAAACATTTTATAATTTGTACAGAAAACATTGTTACAATGTAAGAAATGTAAATTTTATTCCAGGAGAGACCAATTCGAAACACTGAATTATTATTTTTTTTCCTATTTACAAGCTCAGATTAAAGACTTTTTACGCCAGCGATCTTTTCTGTCTCGTCTGCAAGATGCAGTATGTTCTCCATGCACATAGAAGCACGCTCCTGCTCCACTCCTTAATCAACCTCAGCCCCGAGATCAATAGCCTGCGAAGGACAATTCAATCCACCAGTCATAACCACATACCAATTAAAACATAATCCATTTATCCATCACCTTTAATAAGCATATTTAATTATCACTGTGATTCCCCGGCATCCTGACAATCCGTAATGAGAATCCTCTTCCAAGGGCACAGAGGTAAGGGAGCTAACACAAACCAAAGTCTCCAAATAAGGGATGAAGCTCGTGGTGAACCCTTCGGCGCAGCATAGACCTGTGACAGAGGCCTCACCATCACCACTGGTGGTCTTTGGCTTTGCTACCTTACAAGGACCATTTTATGCTTTTCTAGGTTTTCTGACGTATTGGCGCTATGGTAATGAATAAACATCCCAAATGTAAGGCAAAGGAAATAAAGTAAACATATGCTGTAACCTTTCCGTGCTCGAGCTGCTTGGTTATTCAGGGTTCTGGGAGCACTCCCTCGTGGATCATTTTCTCCTACAAGGTCCAACTGCAGTCACGCTCTGAAGTCATGCATACTGGTAGGTGGGGTTAGAACAGCCCTTTGCCAGGGAATGAAATCTGACAAACACAAATCAGTGACTGTCATTTGCACTGAATAAACTCAGCTGATGATGGTCGATTAAGAAACGGGGAAGCTGGCTAGGTTTTGCTGCTATAAAGAAAGGCTTCTCTCCAAATCTGACATCTCGCTGCACTTTGGCATCAGAGCCCTTTGTACTGGAGCCGTCACCTGGTCCCTCTCTACATGCCAGAGAGGCCTAAAGAGGGCCCGCAGATGCATGAAAAAAGCCCACAGAATTTGCTACCCACGCCTGAACCTCCGTCCTTATCTGTGAAGCCGGAGGCAAAGTCTTTTGACTCAATTTGGCAATTGATGAGAACACAGCCAAAAATATCAGACGTTAACATTCTAAAGGTTAAAGTTATATGACCGCGTTGCCCTGTGAGGGGTTTCCGTTTGAAATGTTTACTTTCAAACAAACTATTCTCAACAGTCTTATTTCTACACTTATTGTGTAACTGACAAGTGTCTTGCAACTGTTTTTTAGAAGTCTTGAGTTGTAAGCCAAGATTCAAGCCACAACTTAAGCGTTCTCACTGTGTTCAATTCGAAGCCACCAACAGATTCATTGTGTTATCTTACATTTTCTCAGTACCGGCCAAACTGAAGTTTGTTTTTGATTTGTGTGTCTGTGAAAGTTCCTCCAACACATAAAGTTGGTGCAACATCAGCATCGGGGAACTGCAATAGTTCAACAGAGAATTTATTGCTGGTGTTTTTGCGTCAACAGCTGGCTGATGGGCAACCGTGGCACCACATCCCTGCTGAACTTGTTGCTTCTGTACATGATTCATCGCTGTAGCATCCCTATCTGCCATGCACCGTCCAAACACTGGACATGTTTCCATATTCTGTTCCCTCCAGAGTCTGGCATTATGTCTCACTTCCAGAGCAAATCTGTTCTAATTAGCTGCTCGTGCTATCAATTATTTTTTTCCTCCCACTTTTTGTCTTGTATAAAAATAAAAGAAGTTGAAATATCTGGTTGAGGTTTATACTGGAGCTAATTCTGCACGACCGACGCGTTGGCGGTGTTGCCTGTGTTAGGTTGGATAAATAGCTGTATTTCAAATTCCAGCACACCCAGGTGACCTTGCAAAGCTTGGGCCAGCACATTAACTAAACCAGTCACGTTCAGATAGTTCTGTGTTTTCATATTCTGCTTCTGTTTTGTATTATTCATGTTGCACTTTGTTTGCAAAGTTCATCCCACCAGTGGAGATGCATCATCCATCTTTATAAACGTGGTATCTCTGCTATGAAATGAGGACAAGATGCATCACTTTTCTTTATTAGGACTGTTCTGAGCCTGCTGTTACTTTTACACTCTCCACACCCTCCGGTGACATTCTGCTTCAGAAGTTGAGGGGTCTGTCTTTGTGAAGCCCACAGGTCCGGATTCGGCTGACGGCTGCGTGAGCTGGAATCAATTGGATTTTTGCAGTTGTCAGCCACCTCTGGGGTTTTTCTGCCTATAAGCACAGTTCCATAACTCTAAGGTTTGGCACTGGCCTCCTCCAGGAAGCAGTGGAGCAGAATTACTGTATGACGCGTAGTGTCTCTAGTCTGGTGTTGTATTTATTATTTGTTTGTATTTGACTTGCACAAGTACAAGTTTATTCCTGTTATTAGCTTGCCACTTGAATTTGAACTGCGTGTACTGTCCAAAGGCAACAAAGGTCAGTCAGAAATTATCTTAAATGTAGTTAGAAAATATGTGGTAAACAGTGTTGCAAAAACTAACACACAAACACACAGACACACACACACACACACACACACACACACACAGACACACACACACACTGACATAACAGATCTATCACTGATTGTTCTGTATGTTCTCTCACGCAGAGGTCAAGACAGAGTCCCACCCTCTGACAGGCCAGCCATCAGCAGTTTTGGTCGGATGCTTTAGCAAGATGAACGCGTGCCAAGGCCTCTTACCAGTGTGCAATATTTCTATCATTATCTCACTGTGCTCTTCCAAGAAAAGCTCATCTGCAGGCAGTAAAAAACAACAACAAAAAAAACATGAGCTAAAACAGAACTAAAAACATGATATAATTTACATAAATGGCATGAACTGTGGCATTCACCATCATAAAAAATAATGTCAAGATTGGAGTATAACAAATGAACACATTTTGAAAATCTAATTAAGAAGTAATCAAACGATATTGAGGTTACTGTGCAATCACATGACCTGTGAAAGAGAAACTGTAGACACACGAGTCTAGAGAAGCTGTGTGAGCTGCAGCATAGCATAGTTTTTAAAGTCCTGCTTGGTAATTGAAAATAAGCTGAACTCAACTCTGAGGAAGGCAAACAGCAACAAGTCCTCCACTGGCTTTTCCATTCTCCCTTTAGACTGAGAGATGGAACAGATCCAGCAGTGGGAGAGGTTGAGGCAAGAACCGATTAGTCTGGCTTCACAAACACTATATATCTTTGACTTTTAATTAAGAGTGCCATCGCAATTAGACACAGTAGTTTAAAGGCCTGCTGAAAAAAGCAGGCAGTCCAGAGGCTCTAGTAAAGGAAATCCGGCCCAGTTTCAGGAGAATAAAGCATTTCTCTTTCCCACTGTGAATATATTTTAAAATGGAAACTTAAATCAGCTTATAGGGTTGGGTTTTTATTATTATTATTATTATTATTTCCAAGGATGCACTAAAAGAGCAAAAGGGAACCCAGGGAGAGAAAAAAAAACCTGAAAGTCAAGGCAGTGCTTACAAAGGATACTGGAGATTGAGGTCAGGGAGGAAGGAAAAGACTCCTCTCGGCAAAAGAAATGAGAACAATTAATCAAAAGTGAATGTGAATCACAGTATTTATCTCTCTACACAATCTGCTTCTACCAACTTACATGTCTAAAGTCATTCTCTCAGATTTGAATAACAGGTCAAAGGGCTACAACACACAACAGAGAGCTGTTAATTAAACACGAGCAGCCAACAATGTTGCTCTACTGTCCTGTGAGGAATAAATGAGATCTAAAAGCCACTTGATTTTTTTTTTACCTTTAAACCCTTAAAAACAATTAACCAATGTAATAAGGTTCAGAGATTCTGTAGAAACTCACTGGCGTGATGTTAAGCCAGTATTTTATTTTCTTTTGTTTTGCTACTCACAGCACCTCTCCACTCTTTATTCACCTTTCACACTTATTGGACAGGAGAAAGAACTCCAGTGAGTTAGTACCCTCAGAGGACCAGTTTTCTGGAGTGGTGAACAATCAGCAAAGCTCTTAACAGATGCTCTAATCACCTTATTCGCAGAGACACAGAAGAGAAGCAACCTCTCTGTGCTTGAAGAGGTAGGACAGAAATTCTCCTCACTTCAGACTTTCACGACAATGGAACACCCTTCTAGTATAGGATGCACAAATAATCATGATGAAGGCCATATTTAAGCCATAACTGAAAGCTTTTGTTGATAAAATGCTAAGTGCTAATTGAATTTGGTGAATAATGTAGCTTGTTGAGGACTTGTTAATAAAACAGAAGAGTGTTAGTATTTGTAAAGCCAACATGTCAGATCTGACTCTTCTAATGACAGCAGCATTGGTCAGTCAGTCGTGTTACACTTGTGCATCGGTCCCCATGTGCCCAGCTGAGCCAGGAACAACTGCGCTGTGGGGCAGCTGGACACACATGCGTCACCACACAGCGCCATTATATTTAATCAACGAGGATAACCTGTACTTAACACTTCCTGTCCGTTTTATCCAGTCAGCTCTGTGAGGACATCAACAGTCAAGACTGAGCAGGACTTAGCGAGCACACTCTCAGACTAGCTGTAAGCAGGCATGCCAGCAAAAACACTCATTTTCACCCAGCAGAACAAAGTTCTAAAATGGTTTTATTTATACACTTTTCCAGCTAATGACTGCAAGCAAGTGTTATTAGCTAATGCTGAAGGCTGCCATCTGAGTACAAAGGTGAGGGCTCTCAACAACAGCAATCTGTTATAATGTCCTAAATTACTACTAATAATTGACAGATTTAAACACACCATCCTTTTTTCCTAATTGCTGGGGACCGTGCTCTGAAGCCTGAGCTGCCTCTGGGGATTCTTGGTTTAATACAGCAATGTGGACGATTAAGGTCATGAGCAGTAGAAGGCAAAATATCAGCGGCTGATGTTAATGTTTGAACGATGCCAGGTTAATGTGGTGCCCTGCTCAGGGGGCCCGGTCTGCACCTGAATTCCTGATCTCTGAATGAGCCCTGAATATACCAGCCTCTCTACCTCTCTGACCCCTCTCTGATTGCAACATTGTTGATTCTCTGCTTCTGCATCTTTGTGGGGGGTTTAAGGTCTATTCTGTCCTACATGTCCTTGGGTGTGTTCGAATGGTCCAAAAAAAAACACAAAAGAGCACAAAAGAGACCAGTTTGGAAGGTAATTCAAAAACCCACTTTTATTAAAAGATGCCTAATTTATCTCCATCTTTGTTCCTGCCTCAAGAGTATCAGATCGTTGCTTCAGATGATTTCTACAGTTTCACTGATGTAAAAATAGTAAAACTGGCAATGCTGGTCACCATCATTGAGTGAAAATCAACATTCATGTGGGGGACTTGGGAAGTATATTTGTTTTTTTAAAAAACAGTCGAAGCATGTTCCACTAATGGTACTAACAGCAGGAAGGGACCTGAGTGGACTGATAAAAGAAATAAAAAAAAAAAAAAAAAGAAACTGCTCGTCCACTCTGGATTTGTGCAAACTGCAGGGAAGAGTAGGTCCTAATAGGCTTCATGTTCTGGAGCAACACCTGACTGAATGCATAGCTGCCTTTTGTCATTTATCTTTTAATTCCTACGACAATAAACAGAGAAATTTTACCAGGGATATTTTTTTAAAATGTAATTAATCATTGATCCACAGCTACTGTGTAATTAATCAGAATAAAAGTTTTACACAGTTGACAGCTGGTTACAAATATTTCTTGGAGTTGGAAAGACAAAAAGAAAGAAAGTTTTTATTTATCTTCTACTTTACCCATTTATCTTCTGATATCACACCAAGCAAACCCATCAACCAAAGCCATTTAGAGCATTTAAAGCAGCTGATTATGGTCCTCTGTCCGAGAGTATTTTGAATATTGTTTTTTTTCAGACTCACAACTTTCACTACAACCTTTTTACAAAAGCTGGCTGTTTTCCTCTCTCAACTGGGCAGGTACCAGTCTACAAGAACATCCAGTCAAGATCGAGGGGATGAAAGCAAAGCACATTAGGTCACAGGAACGGAAAAAAGGCCCCGGTAACTCATTAAACCACTGCACCGAATCATGATCAGCTCGTTTCGAAATAATTAGCTTTTTCGAAAAGGGCTAATTTAAAGCTATCAAATAAAAACAAGCTTTAATGTAAGGAAATGCAATTATTCAGACGCAGATTAAAAATGCAAATGCATAGCTGGGTGAGACAGAGCTGTGTTCTATAGAATCATCCCCCCCCCCCCCACTGACTTGTAATTTCACATTGCAGATGCCAACAACCATGTAGAGACAGGCCAGGTTTTTGTTGGGTTTTTTTTTGTTTTTTTGGCCAGCTGTGTTGTGGGGACTTGTTCCGCTCCTTGTGGAGGATTCATGTCTCCAGATAGAGTATAAATGGATGGTAAGATATGTTTTGGATTTATAAATCAGTTTCTTTGGGTTTGAATTGTCTCCTTCTGTGTTTCTGCTTTGCTTTGGTTGGGCCTCCGTTCTGTCCTGGCTCCGCTTCACTCAGACTCAGCTGTGAAAACACAGATTTATACGTCGTAATCGGCTTAATCAGCGAGAAAACTACTGAGGGGAGCATGCTAGTGCGGCAACATGACTAATCTAAGCTGAGGCTACAGCTGTCAACAGCTCTATACAGTATAACTGACCAGGCATTATGCAGGATGCTAATGTAAAGACGCTCCGATGTTGGTTCTTGTCCAGCAAGTTGTCGGAAATGACTATAAGTCTCGAAATGGAAGGAGGTCATGATGCTGCCCCACAAACCTGAATGCAAATGAGGCCATTGTGGACGGGGTCACCAAACCCAGTGCCACAAACATCAGTGTACGCTTGGCAAACCTCCCTAATGTTGAAGTTGCTGCTGTCAGCACACTCATTCACACACACACACACACACACACACACACACACACACACACACACACACACACACACACACACACACACACACACACACACACACACACACACACACGCACACACACGCACACACACGCACACACACACACACACACACTGTTTTTTTTCTGTGTCCATTATGATGCCATATCAGAAAAGGGACCAAAGGAAAAGTTACGGAGGACTTTCACATGTATGACTGTCGTTACCAATCATTGTTTAAACAAAAAAAAAAGAAAAGAAAAACTCATATCAATATCATACTAATGGCAATGGCAATACATAGATTAAATTTATCAGCTGAAGCAGGTGGTTCAATAATTACAGGGTTTTATAATAAAGAAATGTCTAGATTAAAATAGAAAACGTACACATTTACGTATAGCTGTTTTCAAAGATGAATAGATGATTTTACATAATGTCTGAGCAAGTCTTTAAGTCATATAGGCTAACCTAACCTAACTTAGTCCTAAAAGCCAAGTTAACCATCCAGAAATGCTTTCAAAGTTCCGATTAAAAGCCTGAAGTAAAAGCCTCAGTATGAGCTGCTGCAGGGAGGTCTCTCTTTTATGGGAGCGTTGCACCTGGCGAAGTGCTGCATCCACACTTTCCTTAATTTATTAAGATTGGTTGCATGGTTGATGTAATAGAGTTGCAGAGATGCCTGTTCAGCTGGCTGGGCTGCTGCTGGATCCTTTCAGATTAGCGTGGTCCGACAGCAGTGGCCGAACAGCAGGATGAGGAAGATGAGCTCGGGAGTGGGCGAGTGGGGGGCTGGCACTCAGCATGCTCCGTCAGTACCGCTACAACATTAACCTTACATCTGGAAAAACTCTGGGAGACTTTTTCTGCGTTTCTTCACCTCTGATCTCTGCCTCCCCCTCCCTCTTCCAAACTGCTTCAGCTGTTTGACATTCACCACAAGCATCAACATCAATACACACATTTCCTTTAAAGATTTAAAAAAATGAGAATGCAAAGAAGTTTATCTTTAGATATAGTTGCTGGTGCTTCAGTACATAAATATTTGATCAAAAAGAGCCTCTGGGGGGTGTCCGCAGATATGTGTGTTAGCCATACATATAATTAACACATCCTGGACAGTATCTACAGAGTGCTGGAGGAGATAAGGCTGCTGGAATACAGGAATTACAAGAAGGGCCTTCGATTGGTAACAGGAGGTTCTAACATGCCAGCGTCACTGATTATTACAAGCCAAACCTGCTCGGAAGCACGATGCGGCGCGCTTAACCGCGTAATAAACTGGAATATTCTGCTTTTAGAGCAACGTAAATATCAGTGCTGACAGACTTGAGAGCATGAAGACATGTTTGAGAAGCATAGTTAATTACTTCACATCTAAATGAACGAACAAACACATGCAGTCACTGACGTAGGGGCGTTGGACTCTGAGCAGATTAGGGGTTGGTGCCTGGCTCAAGGCACATCAGCAGCTCTCTGGGAATGACCCTTCACCTCTTCTGCAAGCCCATTTTATAAAAATGACTTCAAAGGATGTAACCAAAACCACAACATAGGTAACGATCAGGCAACAGTTTGATCCCAGCTGCAAGTTCAAAGCCCAGTGGCGTGAAGGAGCTGAGACAGCACAGTTGGCTCAGATCCAGAAAAGTTCAGCTGGAATAGTCCGACCAGACCCCCAGTTGTGAAACTCCTCTTTCTTCGTATAAGTAAAGGGTGTCTGGTTTCAATTTGTTTCTGTCATGATGATTAATGGCTCTCAATAATATTTCAGCTTATATGGATATGGAAAGGTGCATCCCTTCTGCAGCCGATCGATAAATCTGTGGTACTCCAGCCACCCACCCCCGTTGTGCACAGAGATTTAAAGAACCTCTGAGCAGACTTGCGCTCTCATATCGTTAAGTGTTGCGCAGATTTATGAAAATGCTCCGTAAATGTTCTCCACCTGAAGCTACCTTACCAACTGTGTGTATTAAATATTTAATTTTTAGAGCAGTTTTGCCCTCCAGTTCCTGCTCCACAGAAACAGTGTATGTATGTTCAACATACATCAGTGATGAATGCAGGTGACAAATGAATCATTTAACTAATTAAATGAAGTGAAAAGCAGAAGCTAAAGGCTGGGTATTGTGTGTGTTATGAAAATGAAAAAAGATATTACTGAGTTATGAACTGTAGCTGGAATTCAGCTCGATCTCTGCACTTTTATTAATGAGAGCTTGTCTGTAACCAAGTTCAGTTAAGCCACTAAGAAAAACAAAAAATTATTCTCCAGTGATAGCACAGCAGATAACCTCACCTCCCACACAGATATCAAATTGTCATCACTTAATGTTGGGTTTTTTTTTATGAATTGGCCAGTGGTGGGTGTAAAGGCCTCGCGGTGATCTGGCCAAATAGGTTTGATTTAATAACCTACAGTTGATATTCTTGCAATGCAGGGTACACCCTAGACAAGCTGTCAGCTTATCTCGGGGCTAACACAGACAAACACACACTCGCACACTTCCACAAGTTCAAAATGTCCAAATGCATGTCTTTGGATACAGAAAATTCCCTGCCCCCTGGGGATTTGAACCAGGAACCAAAAAGTTTTCTTTAATTTTAATCCATCATACGTCCTGTCTTTGTTGTATGTGTGTTTGACAGGTAGGAGCATTCATACTAAGTAAATAACGCATTGAAAACACCTCTGTCCTTAAGGCTATGTCACAGTTTCTCATGTACACATACCATCCAGTGCACCTTGAGGATGACTAGATCTTCAGACACTAGAAGAGGATGTCATGATTTCATTTCTGCTCTGGGAGGAGAACAATGATGCTATGCAGGGGCAGGATTACAGCTGCTGCACAACATATCGAGTGTTTTCATGTTAAATTGTGCATTGTGCTTTGTATGTGTTATTGCCTTGGGACATTTTAGCCGCTAGGTGAGAAGAATTTAGTGTGAAATGAGGTGTGATGCTAGACGGAGCCTCTAAGTCCCACTGGCTTTGTTGCTGGACTTCACAGATTCCTGCCTCCCTACCTTGGCACCGCCTCTTTAGATTTTCCCCGTCTCTCAGATGGATGTTTCCTCTCTGGAGAGAATGTTCTCTTAATATTGTTAACATTGGATCTTCCTTTGGCGATCTTTCCTGTGAGTAAAACCATGCAGAGATTTTGCCTATCTTAATTATTACATGGTAATAGATGAAGTCTGAGCCCCAACCCTCCAGTGGAGCTGACACTCATCTTCAGAGAGGCCAGCGCTCCACCAGAGGCACCACTTCCCACCTTTTTTATTCCCATCAAGTGCTCTGGTTTTGCTTTCGTCTGCGGCTTCGTATGCGGGTACTAGCGTCAAAAAGTGATTTATTGATACTGCTGCCAAACTGCAAAGGAAATCAAAGTCACAGGAAGAGAGTGGGGGGCCAGGGCAAAGACTGAGATAGTAACGACAGATTTGCAGCCCCACGCTGGGAATGCTGCATGATTACACAATCCCTCTCACACAGGCCTTTGCAACAGCCTTGATACAGTGCACCCGCACGACCCGGCCCCCATATGCAAGACCTTGATCTGAATGGCTGGCCTGATCTCAGCAGGAGCAAGAAAAACATCTGGCAAAATCAAATTCATCTGGTCAAAGGTGATGCCGCTGTCTCTCGCTCTGGAAAGCTTTGTAGCTCCAGATGACAGCGGTTCAGCACCACATCCCCACTTTACAAGCTGGAAGCTCCTGCACTTATATGCTCCATCACATCTGTGACTTCTGTGAATTTGGCTTTTGCACCACGTCAGGACCCCATTTACAGGAACCAGCAAATGCTGCGTTTCTGGCTGCTTCTGCACCTCAATGAGGAACTGTGAGCTGACTAATATCTCCTTACCATGACTAAAAATCTGCACTAACGGGTTATAACATATGAAAAAGTCAATTTGTCCTTACTTTAGTTCTCTGCATCAACTTTTCAATGTTCACTTTGTGTCACTTAATTATAACAGATGAAAGTGGTAAAAAGATATCTTCAAGCAATGTTTCTTTCTTTCCACTAAAACAATCATCTTGTCTGTGGTGGGAAAATGATGTGTACTGGTGGTCTTTTCCAGCTGCACCTTCTTCTTGTTCAAAGCTGTGCGTCTCCTTCGTATAAAACACTTGAAGGTGCTATTGAAGCCATTACAGGCTTCTAATCGATTTAACTGGAGCCTGAGACTTGTTATAGAGTTTCAGGAAAGTGGCAGACCATTGCATTTGCATGCTAAGCCACAGTTGTAAAATAATGCCATAAATTTAGATCCCGCCAGACAAAGTGAAATAGATATCCATCAGCAGCCCTGGCTTTGCGACTGCTGCGGTGATGGCTGCGGCGGCATCCCACGCCTTCGATATTAATATAGAACCGGGCTCACATTTCTCCCATCAAGGCCCATCACCATGCCTCATCCGTAATCATGAGCCGCAACAAACTGACCTCTTTAGCATTTGATCCATTTTTTCCATCAGTTGTCTCTTTGTGAGCAGCATCAGCCAAATTTCAAAGCGCCTTCTATGATCTTCCATTCCCACGCAGGGAGCACGTAACGAGGCTTGTGGAATTAATTGCAAAATAATTCAAATGGCTACATTGCTTAATGCAGTGCACTAATCACAAGAAGCTGCAATTATTTGATAAAAGTAAATATGCATATTTATGAGGCATTGTTGTTCTGCAGACACCCTGGGCTCAAACTCTGCACAGAGGAGAAAGTGCTTGTATGGGAGGAGCTAAAGTTAAAATTCCACAAGCATTTTAATATCATTATAAATTAAAATAACAGTTGGATGAAAATGACCAGATTTTGCCTAAGACATCAGGCAAATGTACATACCAATGCTATGTCGCACTATTACTGTTCAATTTCCCTCTGAAGTGCATTTTATCCTTGGAGACGTTTTAACTACAAGTCTCTCCAATCCTGCTGACCCCAAATGATTTTTTACTGCAGGATGACATGGGATAAAAGTGATTATCTTTAAAGCTACGGCTTTGTATTGATGGAAAACTACAGAATGACAAAGCTCTCTGACAGTCAAGTGCACTTATGCAGCAGACGCCGTAAAACATCTGTTGACAGTTGAGCATAATTCATTCCCCAAACACTCGTGCACGGAGGCTAATAAAACTCACTCAGTCGTTCATTTAACTGAATATTCAAGTGTGTCTGTGTAAAACTTTCATTTTCCTGACTTTTTTCCACATCAACACTGATAATGAGCGTGCAGGACAAAGTTCAGTCATGGACATTAAAAAAGGTCAGTTTGACAAAGGAGGCAAAGGCTAACACCTTCTAAGCATTTTAATTTCCATTTTAAACGTTACCAACATAATTACCTGGAGAATAATAGCTCGGATCAGGTCAGCTGTAAAATCCTGGGTATTTTTGAGGTTCATAAAAATATTTAGCAAAGTATCTGGGCTCTGTTATGAGCGACTGTGTCAAGTTTATTCCACATGTTAAAAATAGCCACGCAACTATGCTCTGTGGCAGTTACTTTGTTTGTCAAAACCAAAGTTTCCAAAATTAGCTCCAATGAGGAAAAAAAAGTCAAAAATTTCTCGAGGGGTTATTGGCCTCATAATTTATTTTTTCTTCAGTGTTGAGACAAGGATCAGCCTCTCTTCCTTTATAAAATTACATATTTAAGCATTAACAATTTTAACTACAACAATTTACCATGCTTTAGAGAAATTTTATATCCTTTGGTTTAATGATTTGATGACCTGAATCAACCTAGCAATCAGGAAGTCAACAGGAAGACAAACAAACAAACAAGAAGAAGAAAAAAAAACAAATCAAAACAAATCCCTTGTAACATAATGTTTTGTTCATAATCTACAGGTCAGGTTTTTCTGTACCTGGTGAAATGGTACGTAGCCAAGCTTCCCTCACGGTTCACAGGACATATTGTAAAGTACAACATAGCCTTGATACCTGGCCCCTCCTCAGAAAATTACCAGATACTCATTTACAGTTCTGAACATTTGTCATCCGTTGTTTATCTCCACCTCACCGGACACGCAAGGCCAAACAGTAGCAACCCAAAAGCTTGTGGCGTATGTGCACGATTTCCATTTCTCTCGGTCTCTGCAATCCTCCCCTCCTTTTTTGAAATGGTAGCTATGAATCTTCATTGCATCCGGTGGTGTGGAAAGCAGCCCTCTCCTAAATGACTATTGATGATAATGTCACACTGTAAGGAATGTGAACACAGTATGGAAATGGTACGAGCTGTGAGGACTGGGGAAAGCGCTGCAGTGCTGTGGCACAGACAAAAGTGAAGATCCTCTTATCCTTATATCCTCTGAGGGCGATATTATGTGTTATTTATACATAAATAGGTACAGTTACACGTAAAACCATAAAATTCATATTCATGTACCAACTGCCCTAACAAAGGAGAGTCACTCTGGGGATATTCTGTCCTTGTTTTCTCTGAGCAGGAAAAGAATGATTTGTATTCAAAGTTATAAAAATAAAAGGACACTATTATGTTTAGCTCAAAATGCAGTCGAAATAGAATTAATACAGTCATGCTGTCACAACTCTCACACACGTTTAGCAAATTTCTGCGAATAATACATGATGTGCTACGTCCTTCAAACCCGAGCTGTTTGGCACAGATAGCTGCATTTATCATCAAAGACCCTGAATAAATCCGGGGTCTTCAGATGATAGTGATCCTTTTTTCTTAGAGGGCTACAGAAAAACAACTTTTGCAGCTGGCTTCTGGGTCCTATGTGCACTGGTGATATGCACTCCCCCAAGGCTGATACAACTTGTCCTTGGATGTGAGGGAATTATGAAAAGTTACCCAGGCAGTCAGCAGTCATCTGTATAAAAGCCTTGAGGAAGACAGGGGACACCGAG
This sequence comes from Arothron firmamentum, assembly GCA_016586285.1. Classification (NCBI taxonomy): domain Eukaryota; kingdom Metazoa; phylum Chordata; class Actinopteri; order Tetraodontiformes; family Tetraodontidae; genus Arothron; species Arothron firmamentum. Next base: position 206,722 of record BJFM01001959.1, on the reverse strand, counting down.
TAACAATGCAGATGTCCTCCTCAGAAAGGGTTCAATGGCACTGTGGACGAGCTCAGAGATTGCTCTGAACTTAAAACAAAAAAGTTCTGACCACTTAAATGAACTGTTGAAACTGTGCAGCACACAGCTTTTCATCTTTCATCCTTTATTCACCTGCTGAGCTGAAGTCTGAGCGCACGACAAACACAAATGTTTTACTCCAGCCTCAGCATCCTTATCATAGCATTTTCAAAAAACAGACGGTTACTAAAAAATATAATAATTATAACTGCATTTGATTGTTTGCAGGTACACGTGTACTTTCTTGAAAGGAAGAATGGAAACAATGAAGCATAAGTCCTGATGATGTAAATGCACCTCATTTATGATATGTGTTTTATTTTCTTTGTCAGGAACTCACAGGCAGAACGACACAATGATGCAGGAACACACAGTAAAGCAGTTTTTAGAGTCTTTTTTCAGTCCAAAGCTAAAAAAAGAAAACAGGCAGATAGAAAGGATGCCAGAAATACAGAATTGGCAGGTGAAGTCCAGGAAACAAGGAACAAACTTTGGAACACTCACTCACTCATTCATTCACCCACCCACTCAACCCACCAACAACCCAATGAAACACTTGACCAAAAGAAATGCTACGCCACTGTTCCCTGGGACAACCAGACAAACTGGTAGCAAAGGAAAGGAAGACCTGGCTTTTATGGACAAGAAGGCAGGGCCACAATGAGACACAGGTCAGACACGCCAGGGAAATTACCAAAGAGCAGGGAAAAGAACAAAGGTGTTACGGCCCAGTCTGTGTCTGTGGGCCTGTGTAGGTGTGTCTGTGTGCATGAGTGTTTCCACCAGGTGATCGTCCCTTCCCCCGATCGGCAGCTATCTCCATTCTGCTTGTCAGCCACAGGTGGATAAAGAGGGGAGGAGATGTGTGGCCTGGTGTTGGTGGGACAGAGTGACAGTGGTCCTCAATGGTGGTTGATTTTGGCCCTGTTGTGTACATTGTGTTCTGTCGGTGGGGTAACTACTTTTTCTTTAGTCAACTCTTTTTGCCCTTTTTCTCCCCGGTGTTTCTGGTGATTTTTGGTTTGCTCCTGCCAGGCTGTTAAGAGTCCATAGTTGCTGATGAAGCTGATGCTAGGACCCAAGCTCAAAGTATTTGACTACCCTTTTCCAGACATCTTCTCAGTTCCTGTGACATTAAAGAATGGGATATAGTTTACCTACATTAAAAATGGGCAGAGAAAAATGTTTCTATTATATTAATATGTGGTGTTTTCAACTAAGCTGAAGGGAATAAAACTTTTTGTCCTTCACCATCTAAACCCTGTGCACCAATAGTTTAAACTGAATTTTAAAAAATGTAAAAAAAAAAATCTGTACAAGCCAGCATGAACATTTCAGCGCTCATCTGGCTCATGAAATACGGCAACAGGTTGCAACAAATCAACACACAGATTATGCATCCGTCCCACACTTCATATTTTATGCAGCTCATTATATAGGGATTGAGATACAAAAAAGAGGAAGTAAAACTGCTCTGACGGAAAAATGCAAAGAGAGAGCAAAGCTGGGACATCCTCAGTTATTTATGTGATAATGCACGACTGCTCCAGACTGTTGTTTCACTGTAATCTGACTAATTCTGAATCACTTCCAGAAACTTTGTACATGATGTAAATACAGAAATTATCCACTTTTCAGGTTGTTTTTTTGTAGTCTTTCTGGAAGTAATGTCGGTTCTGATCAATACGATTACAAAGGACAGCAGAGTCAATGTCAGGGAATGAGAAAAGACACAGGTGAGAAGCAACTACAAGCAATCCAGCCCATATGCCGCTACTGTTCACCCCTGAACGCTCCACCATCAACCAGCACAGGGCATTACAGACTCTGACAGGAAATTCCAGAACCTAATCTGGAACTTAATAGACTTCTAAACACAAGAAACCTTCTCATTCAGTGTGAAAACCAGCAGAAAGCTCTGGCCTCCACTCAGTCTCTCTTCGGCTCCTTCCTCCTTCCTCTCCGAAGGTTTTCTGAAGGCCCTGACAGAATGGAAGGGTCTACATTAATGTAATGAGGCCACAGGAATGGCCGCCAAGCTTCCCTCATTTATGCCATCTCAGCCCGAACCAACTCCAGGGAGTACACTCTTTACTCAATAATAGCCTACTCAGACTCATTTTGTGCCCCCTCTTTCTCCCTCTTTGTTTCATTCCACTTTCTCAGTCTTAAAAATTTGCAAGAAGTGCATGTGTTTACGCTCGGCTCTGGGGAGGATTGGACCTTGTGAGAAGACAGATGTGAATAAACAGCAACATGTCTTTTTCACAATGGACAGAGGGAAATAAGAATATGTGTGGGCTGCTTGTTTCTTTTATGAGAGTGTATTTAATAAGTATTCTGAACGTCAGAGGACAATTTGGAATTAATGTACAAAAAATTACATCAAATTTACGATTCGAGTTGCCACTGGAGGCTCATACAGAAGATTGAAAATAGAAAATAAAATGAAATTATGGATAACGTGAATCTTACAAAGAAGAATAAACCAGCCGTTATTGTGTTTGAGTGTTTCCTATGGAGTAAAATATAAAGCTATTTGCTGTGTTTTCTTTTATTTTGCAATGTTGTGGGGCAAAATTAGATCTGTAGAAGGATTTTTTTTCTTTTTTTTTTTTCTTTTCATGGATGAGTTTGTAGAGAGGAGCTTTTGCAGTTTGGCCTAAACTGACTGCACAGACTTTTGGCTTTTGCCATTCGCCTTCTTCTGACACAGAGACTGAATGTTTACTCTCAACAAGCGTGGATAACATACCCGACTGGATAACACCCACAAGAATTCGGAGGAATATATTCCCTCGTCTTATTCTGACCAGTTCACACCATTTCAAATAAAAAAAATAAATAAACCCAAATTATTTCTGGAAGCAAACAGCAGAGAAGCTGTGCTCCATGAACAAAAAATAAAATATCTTTCCATAATAATTGTGTCCTGGCAATAAAAAATACACAATGTAATTGTGTTGAGCGTTGAACTAAAAGTGTAAATAAATTGGCCCTGCTACATCTATTATCATGTTTATCAATACGGCTGGGTCACTTTAGGGTCTTTTCAGTTAAACACATGTTCCAGCCCCCAGTTGTCACAGCAACTGAACCTGAGTGACATTTATCTACATCAGAAGAAAACTGGCTCCAGGAGAAGAGCATGTTTGAAAACAGAGATAGGGAGCATCATCGTCGCTGTGCACTTTCATCTCTTTGTGACATATTTGAAGCACCTGAGGCAGGCGCTCATTAGGAACGCCCAATCACAAACATTCACAGTCTGATTATTTTGCGGGGACAGTGTTTTCTTCAAAGATGTGTGTCCCATTTTTGGCTCATCTCTTAAGAAATAGCCCAAAATGGGACGTCGGCTTTGTTGAAACTTATTTTATCTTTGTTTTTTCAAGGACAAAAAAATTCTTCTCAATAGAGACGATCTGACAGTGGTCTTACAGCTGAAAATAATGAGCTCTATTAACCAGCAGGTCTGCGGGTATCCCTTCTCCTTCAGTCTGTTGAGAGGTTATATTTGTCCAGGTTACACAAATTTCAAAGCAATAGAGGCTTCATTATTTGATGCCACCTTTGTTTAGTTTGTTCAGTAGTTATACCGAAGAGTGTGCCCTCCGGAGACCCTGAAACTGGAATATCTTTGTAAGCATGTGAAAAATAATGGTTAAATTACAACAAATTGTGATACTCTATCACAGAGAAAGCAAATTTCCAGAAAGCTCTGCACGCTTCGGAATAGTGCACTTTGGACTGGGCTCAGTCTGAATAGAAAATGAAAAGCATCTTTGCACCATTTATACGGGTCTGTGGGAAGAAATCAAAAATCCTGGAAAATGCGTCATAATTTTGTGAAAACAAAAGCTGACAAAAGAAACTAATTAAGGGGAATTGGCAACTACTCTCGCTTGGCTTCAGAACAAATACTGTAGAGCAGCCCATTTGGGTCAACACATTTCCAGTCCTGCAGCACTTCCATGTGATGTGCTATGGGAAGAAAAGGTAGAAATCTCTGTAAAGCCACCTTAAGATGTTGCCCAGGAGATCGGATGTGATTGTGATAGTCTCCCACCCCTGCTGGTTGTATGTTTTGTCATCCTAGAACACCAAAGAAGTGCTCCAGATCTTTGTGGAAAACACACCTGTGAACAATGCTAGTCAAAGCACATCATTAAAACAGAATCCAATAAAAGCGAATACAGACGCGTGACATTTCACTCCAATTGTCTTCCAATCCCAGCAGTCATGGTTTAAATGCTATTGATTTCATTTCAGAGCACACAGAGGGAGAGAATTGCCTGGCTGGGCTCACTGAAATCCAACCAAAGCACAGCTCCCAGGTACAATTTCAAGAGTAGATGAAATCCATCCCAGCCTTTTCATTGTTTGTGCCCAATTCACAGGATGGATAAATGTGGCTTTGCACAAAGCAAGAGTAAACACATGGAATCTGAGGGTCTGTTTGTCTATTCCTCAGGAGAAAAATGAGTGAAATGAGGGAGACCAAAGCACATCCGCTGCAGTTATTTTTTATATAAAATATGTATTTAATCTCAATCATAATGTAAATTAATGACACATGGTAATTCCACCTTGGGGTGTGGGGGTCTCCTGAGTAAGATCAACTAATTAACTCATTGCCAGAAGAAGTCCTTTTATCAAATTTTGCCTTCTTATTGGGAGCCAGGATGTTAATTTTCAGGGTCTGCATAACAAGCCGAGCAAATAAAAGGTTAGCAGTGAGTGGAGCATTCCATCTTTGCCAAACCCTTAACGAAAAAGAATAATTAAAGATATGTAAGTGCGGCTTTGGTGGGGTTTTTTTTGTTTGTTTGTTTGTTTGTTTTGTTTTCCATAAATACCATGTCTGGTTCATCTCCATGGTAAACTCTTCCATCTAACTGCTTTACCATTTTCTGAATTTTGCATTCCTGATGTCATGGTTTGAAAATGGTGTGACCTCTGGCAACAGCAGAAATCAGAGGGCCTGTGGAGTGAACGGTGACATCCTGGATAATGGCTGACAGCTGATAACTCCAGACTCACAGTGCTAAGCTCCATTAGCTAGTGTATATAGCAGCTATCTGGCCTAATGTAACATGCTGGATCATTGACTGTATATAAAGATGTAAAACACGAGAGATCCCTAGAAGTGCAGCTAAGCCATATTACTAACTCCCAAATGGTGGGCTGCAATACGCTCTAATGATACCAATAATATAATAATGCTCAAGCGCCTGTTTTCCTGTTTAAAATCCTCATCAAAAGCTGAGCCCTTGTCTCAGCTTGGTGGGTATTCTGCTGTGTTCCTACTGAAGACCTGCACAACGTGGTGGCCCTCGTGGTTTGGCTATTTTGGCTCAGGTCGGCAGAGTGGGAGAAGGGTCTAACGTTGTTTGTTAAGTATGTCAGTACATTAAAATGTAGTGGACACGACACGATGAGGTCATTTTCCAGTCACACTGGATGATTCATTCCCAGTTCAGTCAGACACTGGCAGAATAAAAGCACATTGGCTGTGCAAAGCCAGCTCAGCGTTATAGAAAGTGTCTGGGTTTAATGGTTACAGATAAATGGAACAGCTGACTAAGAGTGAGAATAAAAAAGAGCGAGAAAACAAAGAAACTTTGTTGATCCCAGAGGGGAAATTGTTGGATTTTACTGTTTATTAAAAACAAGATAAGTGAGAGGCCTGCCTTGGATAGGCACTCTGAGCTTTTGGGGTTTCGGTGTCTTGCTCAAGGGCAAGTACTCAAAGAATTTCCTATTTTGGCTGGACCACCAGGCTGCTTCCGTTTTTTTCTACAACTGGGACTTGAACCAAAGACCCAATCTCAGTGCTGAAACCTGGGCACAAACCAGGGACTTTCAAATGGCGCTCCCAATTGAGCTGCTGCAGCTCTGCCTGAAATAATCTAAACACCAAAAACGTGCATCCATTTTATCATGGAACAGCTTTTGTCTTCACATCCTTTCATCCATCAAATCAACAAATGCTTGGGAAGAATGAAATCCATTACATTTCCTCTAAATTTGAAGGTCAGCCAACTAAATTTTTAAGTTATTGTGCAAACAGAGGAGCTCGCGATTGGACAGCACCCACGCTCACGAGCGTCCTGGATGTCTGGGAACTGTCATTTGAAGCCAATGGTGAGCTGCACCGAGGATTCACTCAGGAATGGCTCTCTGAATCTCTCCCTTTTTTCTGTCTTTTCCCTGAACACACACACACACACACACACACACACACACACACAGACCTGCTCACATAAACCCGGCCCCCGTCTCACAACAACACAGCGTGCTGGCTGGCTGACAGCAGAGAGGCACCACCGGTATTGTTCTGCTAAGTGATGTAGAGTCACCGGGGCTACCGTAAGGTCTAATGTCAATGTGTGTAGTGTAGCCTTGATTTAAGGAATGCAGTCTTGGCTGTATCGGCACAGAAAATGCCAGAAAATAAAATTAAATGCCCTTTTCTTTGGAGGCAAAGTAAACACCTAAACAGGGGAGCCGTTCAGTGCAATAAGCTCCAAGGCTAAACTTTCAGTTTGGTGACTGTAACGGATCCGAGGGACTGGTTTGGTAAATATGCCCGCAACCTTTTTGACATTTTAGTGACAATGCCCTCTGGTCCTGAGCATCTACAGAGTAATTAATAGTCGACTAAGAGGGATTATGTTGACAGGAATGGGCCTTTGTTTTGGTGACCTTAGAGAGGTTGACTAATCTCTGTAATTGAGGACATGTAAACACGGCTGCTCGTCTGCTCCAATGTCAATTTGCTCATGTTTGATGATGACTTCTTCAAGTGTTGGAATCAAACATGATGGTGTTTTGACTATTTATCAGGAAGCTTTTTTTGTGCCCTGAGACACCGTTTCAAGAGAAATCCTTCAGATTGGGCAGAGGTGCTTATAATTAATGTATTCAAAACAAGGGAGGAAAAATCGCATCGTGTGAAAGTCATGGAATATTAAAATCATGTTTTCAGCCCTTTTTTTGTCTATAGCTCTCTGTGCAGTATCAAGGGAAACTATGCTAAATATTCATACTTTAATAGTATTTCTGCATTTTACAATAGGATGATGGATTTGCCTGTCTATGCCCCCCTTGAAAACCCAGTTTCATACATATTTAATAGGGTCCTCTAAACAATTTTTACATGTTGTCATCTTCAATGATGCATGCCATCAAACTCATAGAAAAAGTATTCTTTTCCACCTCTATTGTTACGTCATGGGTCAGTATTTATTATCAGAATTTTTCAACCTCGTCTCAGATGAATGGCCGTAGGCTCGGAGACCACATAATGAAGCATGGTTGCATGATGTATTAATAAACGACGACATGGATTTGGAATTATAGGCTTGTATCTTCAAAAAAAAAAAAAGTGAGAATATATCTAGAGAGTGTTGATGCACATAAGCTAAGTGGAATGCATCAATCACAACATCGCCGAGGCAGTGTCAGTACAAAGCAACTGTTCACTGTCAGCGATAGAAAATTAATGTAGATAAGACACACATTATGGAAATAAATCAAACAAAGGAACACTTTGCTTGGACAACCACTAGAACACTCGGCTATATCTAGGTGAGCCACACCAGTGTCTTTTTTTATGTACATATATCACTGACAGTACATAAAGGACAACCTTTTCAGTGCCCTGAAAGTGACTACAAAGCATATTTACCACCCCCTGGTGGCGGGGTAGAGTATTAGATTTTGTAGATATCAAGTAAGAGATTTTTTATTTAGATATCCCCTTTGGGTGAAATATATCATGCAATAAATGTGCCATTTCATGCAACAGTGCAAAGGGAAAACTCACTCTTAACTGAAAAAACCTCACATGAGGGGGCTGCTTGATGGCCAGCTGGGAGGAGGAGAAGAAGGGCAGGTAGGGCAGTTGGTAGGTCAGAAAGAGGTGAATGTTAGAAGAGATTAAATTAACACATTTAAAAAGCTAGGCATTGTTTTTATTTTTTATTTTTTTATTATAAAGAATCACAATTTACAGGTAAATGAGCAATACAGCCATGTTTGTGTTTTTTAGATGAAAGATGAAATTGCTAAAAGGTCAATAATGTAAATCATATATTCATACACATGTATTTTTAATGAAATGAAACCAAAACAAATTACCATGAGAAGCCAGGTTTTTGTGCACCCTTATGAGTTTATACAACAATATCATTTGGGTGCAATCAACTTGCAACAGTCCATTTCATCTTAACAGACTGTGAAAGTCCCTGAAGGGAAGCAGCTTAGTAAAAACATGGCGATTGACTCCATTATAAAACGACAGTCACCAGTCATGTCATGTCATCACTGATTCTGTTTCTTCAGGCCCCGTCTTATATACATTTCTGCCAAAATAACGATTTCAACTGAACTGAGCGGAATTTGAAAGCAGAATAATGAATGAAGTTCAGTCTGCGTCCTGTCGGAAGCCACGGCCACTTAAGTTAAACTCAAAACAGCATGGATTTAAGATCTAAAAGACATACAGCTGGTGTTATACACGTATACATGTATACATGCATGTATACTTGTATACAGCTGGTGTTATGCACGTATACATGCACTTGCTAAAACACATAATAAATGGGGAAACCTGTAAATTCGCTAGCGTTGCGCCTTTCTATAAGAAACCACAGAAGACATTGACCTCACGCAGGACACAGGATCAAACGAATGACTTTCAGCTTTTCAGGCTGATGCTCTCCTGAGCTATTTCAGCTGCAAGCTGTGTAGTGTTTTTTGTTTGTTTGTTTGTTTGTTTGTTTGTTTGTTTGTTTGTTTGTTTGTTTGTTTGTTTCCTTAAAAACTCAATGTTGTCAAAAATGCTAAATGCTAAATCTATATCCACACATGATTGGATGATGAAGTGTGCATCATTTGGTCTGTGTATCTTTAGCCCTGGGCTTTCAAACAAGTCATTAAATAAATTCCTCGTTCATTTGGATAAGATGATGAAACAATCCAAACATTTAAATGGGATCACCAAATGTTTTCTAAGTAATTTAATTAAGTCTGAACCTTCATCCTTATCAGCACCGAGATTCAAACCGCAATCTTCTTTTCATTCAGCCGGCATGAGTAAATGAAAGTGCAGTCAGCTGCAGCTGTAGCTGCAATGTTGTAGAGATGGAGGATTACACTGTTTTCTAAAGATGACATCGCCTCACTTCATCTCCTTCAAAAAAATAGTTTGCTTCTATTCACTTGTGCAACCCTGATTTACTGGGAACTATTAATCAATTTCATCCCAATGGTAAACCAAAGCCAGGGTGGACAGAGATGGCTGACCAAACAGCCTCCGAGCTATGTCTTTATAGTGCTGTAGTCCAGATGCTACGACGTTGTGCTAATAACCATCCAGGTCTGGAGTCAGCAGCATCAATTTTGTAGGGCCAGTTTCCCCATGTGTTGTTGCTAAAGGAAACAAGCTTGGATACTTCTTAAATCTCTTCTGCTGCTGCCAATTCATTGATGAGAACTACTGTAAATAGCCCGGGACTCAGAGGACGAGGACCCTCCTGAATGTCTGCATCTGCTATCCTCTAATCAAGTTCAAGTTCCATTACCAAAGCTCTGTCTTCAGCAAAATGCCTCCCCCATTAAAAGATTTAGTAACTGCTCCAGCCTCCTCCATCCACTCCCACACGAAAACATGCTGTTGCCTAATTCAGTTACCCATCTTTCCTTTGCGCATCAACAGCATAATTGCGCCGCTAATTGACGCGCAAAAGCAACAAATTGGGAATGGGAATAGCATTAGTGACCCAGCGATGTTTGCTGCTGCTCCTGACCTAACCACAATTTCACAGTATGCACATGCACGGATCCCCACATGAGCACGGGTGAAAACGGAGCATGACCAGAGACCGCCGCACGTGTAGGGCTCAGCTTTCTGGTACGTCCCTGGTGTTCTCGACCAGTTATCAGCTGGCCCTCCAGTGGTTTAAAGCTTGTCCACGGGGATGTCTCTGTCCTCTGTAGCCAGCTCTGCAAAACCGCAGCAGAGGGTCACCTGGTCTGGGTCATGTGATTAAAAACAAGCAAGCCTATTACATGTTTATTAACAACAGAAAGGACAAGGGTATCATTCCAAATTTTTATGCCTCAGTTATAAGCTGAAACAGATAAATGAGGGTGAATTATGTATTTAAACAATTATATTAATTTCATATGTGACTTAATTAAAGTGTCATTGGTAAGATGATCATTAGGAGGATGGACTGATGATGAGTGAGTGATGGTCTTCAAATGACAGTATAGCTTAAATGTTGAAGAGGTCAAGAGACAATCAGCACTTAGACAGACAGCGACATGCCAAATGATGGTCTTCATTTATGAAAAAAATACATAGATTTTATCTAGAGTGACACACCTGTGTTTGCCAAATGAAACCAAACTCTAAATGCACGTCAGACATTCTGAAGTCACCTCAGAAAGCTTTTACTCAACACAAGCAGCTACTTTCCATGCTTCAGTCCTGTGCCACCAGTCTTTAGTTACAGCTTAACGCTTCTTGTTCATAACATTAAATCTGAATGAGACTCATTTGCTGTTCAGGAGAGCTGATCACAGACACTGAAGGGAAGACGACTGCAGAGGCATACAGGAGGAGAAGAATAATTCAGAAGATAAACAGCTACGGCTTATTTTTTTCCTGCTAAAATTACTCCACCAGAACTCCCAGTTGCGTTTGATCAGATATGCCCTGAATCCTGTGCTGTTTTTTGTTTTTTTGTTTTTTTGGTTTTTTTGGGGGGGGGGGTTGCTTGCAGGTATAGCTTTCTGGTCCTCTAACCCACTTAATGGTATCCACTTTGCATGTAATGAGGCAGCAGCTCCAACTTCATGTTGCTTGGCATGTGTATCTTCCTTAGAGGAGGATGCAAGGGCAGGGATTAAATTGCATTAGGCATGTAATTATTTCACTCGAAATGGATCATGACCAAAACGAGTGTCTTGGGCTGTGTGTGTCGTGCTGCCTGCTGTGATGACTTTTGATTTTTAACGAGATTGCTCTCTTTTTGTGTGGTATTTAACAGTTTCCTGTGTTTGTGCTGGTCCCGTTTCCTCCCCGAGTGTGTCCATCTATGGTATTCATCCTTTGTTTACCTCGCTACAGCGAAAATAAAAGCCATTTCATGTGTGCACGCCTTCTCTGCAACCCATTCTGAACAATACAACACAAGCGAACACTAAACGGTGATTAATGGCCATTTGCCGCTTGCATTAGAGAATACGGTGCAGTCTTTGGAACAGTCATGCACACTCTGTGCAGGGAAAATGTTTTCTTTTTTCTGTGTTTTGAAGATTTGAAATGTCTGGCAGTGGTGGTGTATTCTTACTCACCCAACCTTGAAGAAATGGCACAGTGCAGCATGATTACGCCTCTCACATTTTAACAAACTGTCAGCAAAACAACCAGCAGAGGACATGCGTTGCTTCAGGGGGAAATATGCATGCTGAGATTTTGCTGCCTTTGAAACAGGAGAACTCTGCTAACTCACCTTCCTGGTTCCATTCACGCCACGTACATCATGCGGGAGAACAGCGACATGGCCGGTGTCGACGGGAGGCAGTTAGTCAGCTATCGCTCACACATGACAACACCAATTAGTGTCACTGGGAGAATTTGTTTTGTGTTGGTAATTGCATATGCTTGATAAGCATAACTGCCCGTGCACAGCGTTGGGCCTGTGTGTGCGTGCAGAATCAGCTTTATGGACACTGAACTCCCAGAACGAGGTGGAAATGTTGAATTTGAATAGATTCCTAATTTGTTTATAGCCTGGGATGTCACTCTAGAGATAAATTTAATCACCCTGTGACCACGACAGCAATTATATAGGTCACATTAACAATAATTGTACTACATCAGCTGTTTTACATGGCTCAAAAAATGTATGGTTTTTTAATCGCTTTTGTCAACACTTACATTCTACTGAAAAACAGGATAAATGTGATTTCCTTGTACCCAAACAAAAGATGTTAACATAGCCTTTCTCAAAGACAATAAGGAGCCTCACTGAAGCTACACGGATTTCTATACATGTTCCTCCATCAGTCACATTTTACTACACATCTGTCAGCTGACATGATTTGAGTGTCTGACGGTGGTTTTAGCAGAGTCCACACACAGTGTCGCTCTGAACCAACTCTGGTTCCAGGGAGAGAGCCAAACGGTCTGGTTGCTTATTGTTAATGTTTAATTAAATTCATCGACTCCCTCTGTAATTAAAACCTGCTCTCCATGTGGTTTCCAGACACAGAGGGAATAAGTCACACCTTATACTTTAGACGCACCAAACTGTAGACAGACAAAGTTATCGACAAACTGGTGAAGATGGTGGCTAGACAGACGGATATTTCCCCGGAGAATTGGTTGAGTTGGAAATGGAGCTTTGAGGAGGGTAAATATTGGACTTGGATTTAACACCAAATGAATGCTGATGCACCTCCATGTCTGCCTAAGTAACCCGTGCTGGCTGGTGGCTGTTTAAAGGTGTTTTAATGTCAGTAATAGTAAGAGCTGTATGAAATTTTCTGGAATTAAAACAACTGAATTATTCATAAAAATTAGAGCAACAATGTGTAGCCGACCACAAAATGTACCAAAAAAGAAGAAAGTGACACTGCAGTTTTGTGACCCTTGGACATCCATTTAAAACAAAGTGAATATATAAGAAGCATCAAATGCTATTTAACAGAATTCCAGCTTTGCGATCTCCTTAAACTGCCGTCTTTAGCGGCTATTCTTAGTTTTGAGGAAATACAGAGGAAAAGCTCCATACCAGAGTTTCACCCTTATTGTTATTAATACAACTAATTAGGTTGTCTTTGGCTGAGTGCATGGAGAGCTTCATTTGTTTGCATAGAAAGGGTGGCCATCCATGACAAGCAGGTGTATCTGCCAGTCTCCAGCCTGCCGCAGCATTAACGAGTTCAGAGCTCGAGTGCCAAGAAGGAACATCGGGCTCAGGGGAGGGAGAGCTTCTGATGGAAGATGATATGCATCCACATAATTCCAGTCGTGGCTCTTCTAAGTCAACTAAGGCTTGACGTGTTTAGAGACATATGTTTAAATGCCTTTCTCCAGATTTTCTAAAGGACAGACTGTGTGTGTGTGTGTGTGTGTGTGTGTGTGTGTGTGTGTGTGTGTGTGTGTGTGTGTGTGTGTGTGTGTGTGTGTGTGTGTGTGTGTGTGTGAGTGAGTGAGTGTGCTGACAGCAGCTGTCGTTTGAAGATGATTCATGCTGTCACGACAAAAAGGCAGGAAGGGACCGTCCGAACAGATCATGCAGAATAGACAGCTGTATCGCGGCGTCCCCCTAGTGGGCAGGTGAGGGTTGGTTTACCCAACCAAAAGCTCTCTTCCGATTTTAGTTCCCTGTTTTTATATCACTAACACCCAACAGCTGTAGGAGTAGTCTTCAGTGAACATGGCGGGCTGTATACAACATTTTAAACTGCCAATGATCTCTTACCACCCACAGCTTTTATTTTGCAGTGGACTCAGCCCTGCATCAGTATTTGGTATTACCTTGAGCGTGTCACTAAAAAGGCACAATAAAAGCAAGGCTACGACTTCAGAATCCCACCTGTCAAAATTCAAATGGACCCTTTAGGAGCCCTGTCATTTATCTCTGCTCAGTCAATAGCCCACAGCTCCATCTCTCCATTGATTATCAACTGCAGGGGAGGCAGAGGGATGGCACACAGGCCTTTTGTTCCCTCCCTTGAAAAAGGACGGCCAACTAAATAACTTGCCATAATTAAAATTTCAATAGGTCAGCTGGAGTTTTCTTTATGGCGGGCCCAGCTGTTAGAGTACTCCATGAAAAGAGCACAGAAATGATCCATAAGCACACAGATGTGAATGGTGCCAAATGCACCTCTGCATTTCAGATTACAGGTGTAGAGATCTTTTTAAGCTGGACACGCTGCAAACATCAAACAAGGTGTGGAGTTAATGGTTATATGCTAAAGGCAGCTCGGTGGCAAAGGTCAGCGCTCTTGTTGCACTTTCACCCTGCCAATGATTGTTCATCATGACGAATTAAGTCTCCTGGGAGAAACAGGGAGGCAAGTGAAAGAGGGTAGAGCCCGAAGTGAAATTCAGCTTGCTCTGTCAGCTTTCATGCTCTCCTGTGGAATGAATAAGTTAGTAAGCTGTCATAACATTAGTGAGTCTGGAGAGATTTAGATTCAAGAGGCCTTTCCCTGCTCTACCCAGCTTCTGCGGCGCACGTCTGCAGCTCGTCTCTCGCTAACAAACATCCACACCCGCTGATATCAAACACTGAATGCACTCACGGGAAGGCAAAAAGAAGACAGGAATAAGGTCAAGCATCGCTGTGAATTCATAGAGCAAGGCATCTTACCTGTGTTTAACATAATAAGTATAGAGAAATGGGGACTTTAATGGATAGAATCAGCAAGTAATCCAGACACTGCATGAAACCTAATGACAGATAGAATCCAGAGAAACAAATCCTTATTCCTCTCACCTGCAGCATCTTCCTGTTTCATAGAGCTACACTGCCCTCCAAAAGGTCCAAGAGGTACTGCAGCAGAGGCTCTGATTCATCCAGGATTTGAGATTCACTTTTATTTCCTCTAAAATTTGTGCTGCGGCATTGGCTTCCTCCTCTTATATTCTTGTGTTTTAAATTCCATTAACTCCATGATGACAAAATGGTGAACTTGAAGGTTTGCCATATAGCACACCTCTGTCAAAGGAGCGGGGAAGCAAAGGGACGTACAAACGTGAATTGATCTCTTCAATCAGCCTGATGAATGAGAAGGGCCAGTCATCCTTTCTGCATTGCCAGGTCTTGCTCTGCAGTTTTGTTCATGCCATTGTGCTTTGGGGGGGGATCGGGCTTTCGTAGTTGATTAAGTGGGCCTATGCTGTTATTACATGGGTCAAAGGCACAGACATTTGCAGATTTGTTGCTCCAGCATCTGTCGTCACCCACGAAAGACAAAATGAGGGATGTAAAGCTGCCACACGTCATGCATGAGTCTGTAATCCTGCATCCTCAGACACCTTTTAGCTGGTTTATTATGCAGCGTTAAGTGCAGCAACAGGAGGAGGTAGGTGTGCGTATAGTCGTTGAAGATGCCTTTAACAAATGACTTGCCTACACACATTCATTAAATACAATGAATGCTCAAAACTCTATCGGAGACTCACAAGCAGGTTCATAGGAAATGAGAAGAAAAGCAGAGGAAGCTGTTCACAAGCGAGGTACATAAAAGCTCCCTTAGGTCATAAACCAGGATGAGACTTTAGGCCAAGCTGAAGATTCTGCGAGGTTCATCAGATAGCAACCCATTTTATCACATATATAATTGCTCCATAACACTGAATTATTCCTGACACCTGAAGTGAGAAATTTGCCGTATCAAAGCTAAGTTCACAAGCGCACCTACAATAACTGCCCAGTTTTACTCTTAAAAATACATCTGTAATCTGAAAACCAGCAGAGCTTCTCATGAGGTTATTTTTAATAATCTAGAACACAAAGGGATTAACTCATTACTAAAACACCCAAAAACAGAGGTGACGCCTAACATGGGGGTGAAATGGAAGCTAAACAACTTCAAACGTGCCACTAGAAACACCTGAAGAACCAGCCACGATTACTGTGCAGTGTGTGTTTACAGTGTGACAGTGTTATCTGCTCCTTCTAAAATGCTTTTTATGTCATGGATACATAATTAACGAGAATTAAGAAAACAGAAAGAATACATTTAATTATTAATAAGAAAAGAAGGTCTATTTAGATGCTTCCCAGCATTGTATTGCATTATCCAATTCTGTGACAAATGTGTAAACGACCTTTTCCACTGCAGAGAAAGATTAGCCGAGTGAAAACATAATCTCATTAAAAGTAGGCAAAGGGATTCGAGTGTGTTGTGAAGTGATACTGGATGATCTCCTCAGTTAGTATATTTGATAGAAAGGTTTACGTGCATATGAGCTATTGATTTTGTGATTCCGACGGAGCCAAATAAATCGAAAGATGTCCTTTTACCTTGTCAGATGCCACATAAACAGAGTGTTGTTTTTTTTCTCCTCAGCATAGTTTGTCTTTCCTTTCTGTTGCGGAGAATAATCCTTTAGCATTGATCAATCGTGCCACCTGACACCATCATGAGAACAATTAACTCCTGCTCCAAACCTGTAAGGAGACCTGAGGGGAAGCGCTTGTTCTGCAGACAGATTGGCACATGGGCTGGCCTCCAGCACAAAGCCCGAGTCTCCAGCCTCAGCCCCTGTTCTGCAGCCCTGTGTGCAGTGTGCCTGGCAACGTTATCGGTTGTGCTCCAGATTTCTATCCAGCCACCAACGGTGGCTTTTAAACTTCTCTGGGAGCTCTTTTGTTTTGTGACCCACAATATTCTAATGGCCATTGTGTGGGTTTATTGGACAAAATCTATCTCCTTTTCAACCTGTTATAGAGCTTTATTCAGCTCACTGCACAGTGCAGAGACCAGGCCGGGTTGGGAGGGGCTCCGCAACATAGCACGGCCAAATTTTGATATAGGCTTAAGCAGAATAATTTCCTGACCCAGTTTAATCTCCCTATGAGTCATCGTCGGGTTTCCACCCAAAAGCTCTCCAGCATGTTAAATTTGCATGCAGATTCTGATTGCAGCCAATTGTCTGTGTTACGTTAATTCTTTTTCTCGAACAGGCAGAGGCACTTGACAGCGTCAACATGACGGTGTCCAAATGTCCCTCAGGGTTGTGTTAACAGGAAAGAAAACTTTAGTGAGGAAACACAAAAAGAGAATCCTGTCCTCTTTTATAATATGGTGAAGTGTCACATCTCGGAAAATGCATCCCATCTTCCACACCCCATTATTTCCTGGTGCTTTGTTCGGTGGGAGCTTGTATGTACACATCTCCCCTCTGCCTGGCTTCCTCTTATAATCATCTTACACTCTCCAGCTCTCTGTTTTGCACATGCCAGTGTGGGGTGTGGAATACAGAAGAAGGCCGAGTGATGGAGAGACAAAACGGGCAAGAGGATGAGCTTACTCATGCGGGCCATCTCTGCCAAGACAAAACAAACCCAGAGAGTGAAAATCATCTTATCAGGCCGATAGCAGACAAATAAAAGGAGACTGTCAAGAAATGATCCTTTTGGTATTCAAGCCACGAGTCGCTGGGTCTTGTCACAATAAAACAGAGAGGATGCTAGCAGAGGCTCAGAGATAGCAAGAGAGGAAAGACGGAAGGAGAAAGGGATCTTTGGATCAGTTTAGCCTGCCTGCTTCTCACCACTACGCGTGCCTCTCCTCTGGAATGGCTGTATTTGAAATCAGTTTTATAGAGTAGCAGACACTGCCGTGTGCCATGAGCCCAGACATGCCTGCCAGAACCGGGAAGAGAAGCCTTCACGGATGAATTGTGATCGCTTACATACGCAGCTACACAGCCGACATTAATCACAGGTAGCGTTCAAGTGCAGCTCTGTTCGCATGGCAAAGGGCAGCAGGAAGAGAGCACAGGGTGACACAAAGTGGACGAGGCCAGGGAGGAAAAAATAGAGATGAAATGAAAGTTTATTTCAGAGAGACTGAAAGGTGGGGCTCGGAGAGCGACGCCTGAAATTTTAATGCGAAGCACGGCTCTGCTGCAACCTGTCTGAGACAGCAGGGGCTCTCTCAAGTGGCATTGGCGGGGGCCGTCTGCAAACCTGCCCGTGGATCCTCGTAAATCCTGCACCTGCTCACGACTGTATCTTGGTGTCCCGCCGCTTTATAAGCACATTACATGCAGCTCAGCACATGCTGAATATATGCACCATTATGGAGCATAATTTATCATAGGTCTTGGGTTATTGATTACGTGTTTAGTGATAAGGCAGTGGAACATGCTTATTGAATATGGATAAAACATACATATACATTCATTTGGCCACGCTTCTAATGTCGCCGGCGGTGACGATCACAAGGTGCCAACACCTTTAAGAGAGCAGAACTGTAGATGGGATGAAAGGGGAAGTGAGCAGTTCTGTCACGGGGGAGATGTCTTAGGACGGGAGATGCGTGCACTCTGTCTCTTTCCTACAGGCTTCCTGCCGCCAATCCACTGTCATGACAAAAGTAATTTGTAATTAACGGTGGGTTTGTATCTCATTTATATCTCTGAACCTTGAGGAGACCGATCGATGGCTCCGCCGGTGGTCGGTTCTGCACACTGCTCTCTCTCCCTTTGCCTTTCTGTCCATCCACCATCAACTGTCCATCCACCATCACCATCAGGAAGACCGATTCATCTGCAGTGCATCGTATATATTTATAGAGTCCATATGGTGCTCATACACGCTCATCCAGTCAATATATTGGGCCAGTCAGATGGATCCTTACCGGTTTAGATACCCAGTAGGTGATGAGGCTGAGGGGAAAGTGGTTGAGATATATGGAGATAAGTGTTTGAGAGCCACTCATGTAGATCTACATTTTCAGTTATGGTGTCTGTACTTGTGCTGCTGTGCTGCTGTATCTTCAGAGTTTCTAGATTTAAAAATACCAGGTGGAACTGAAGAGAATGAGGAGCAGCATGTGTTCAAATCAACTATTCACTCGATAAAGTTAGAAATGGATTTTTCATTTGTTATTTTAAAATTATATGCCATTGCTTTTTTAATCGTAGCCTCTTTTAGCTTTCAGGCTTATGCTGTTAGGGAACATCTCATTGATTTATATTAACATGCTGATATTTTTAATGTAAAAATGTAAATGAAGTACTTTTTCCTTCGAGCTTTCTAATTAGAATGCTGTGATATCTGGCATAAAAAAATATGTGTCACCAGTTTAATTCTTGCTTTCTTTCAGGGATATTTACTCTTGCCTCGCTCTGCTTATTGCTTCTTCTTCGCCAATTCAAACTCCCAGCTCGGTCCACGGGCTTGCAGGCAGCTCAGGTCTTTATTTGGTTTTATGTCTCTTTCAGAGAAGTGTCTTTCAATCATTCCTCTTGGGGTCATATCCCTGAGTTGTCCACATAAAGTGTGCCGCCTCCCCCAAAATTTATGGTTCGGTAAGAAAGAAACAGAAGGGGTGGGAGGTGGGGGGGAGGGGGGCAGGAATACAAAAATAGTGAAATGGGGTTGAGTGTTAATAACAAACATTGAGCACATTTTTGCTGAAAGGTCACTACATAAACAGATGGCGGCCCTGTGTTGTTCTGCTAATGTTCCCTGTCATAATAGCACCCGATTTTCATCTTCCATTTCCTTCATTTTTGGAGAGTCACACATTAATTTGACACCGGGAAACTTTCCTCCCTCGTCTTAATATCGTATCAATCACATCAACGACACACCACAATAATGCAGGCTGCGGCAGTCTTAATAACATCCCGCACAGATAAAATGAAAACTAAAACAGGGGCTCGTTCATTTTAATCCCCAACCTGGAATGACACAAACGAATTAGAGGTGAAAGAACATGTGACGGCTTCCGCTGGGTCGAGGAGGAGTGGTACTCTATTTGGTCATGTCAGCACTCCTCTGTTACACTCTCACTCACATTCCATATCCACACACGCATGCTTGACGAGTGCTGAGGAGCCCGGGGCAGGGTGAGGTTGCTGTAAAATCAATTTCCTTATGAGAAAAACAGATCATAATTCTTGCGAGACGAAGCATCTGGGAAGATCTGGGGACAGATGGGGGGGGGAAATGTATGAAATTCAGCCACATCCTTGTGCTCTGAAGTAGTGGGTTTTTTTGCTAACCTCTCTCTCTCAAAAGTTTTCCCTGTTTTTGAGAGGCTTCGCATTAATCGTGGCTGACAGGCAGCAATGCTTTCCTGTTGAAGACAGTGTTTCAAATGTGGAGTGTGCCTACAGGCATAATGTATTGCTCTGGCAATGATGTGTGTATCCAGTCTTCCGTTGTTGCATTTGTCTGTAGTATTTACTCGGTATCCATCTCAACTCTGAGCAAACCACACTTTGTGCCTCTTTTTGGAGCTAGCACTCTGCAGACAGTGCTCGCCTTCAAACGCTGGATAAATCCGGGGATCCTTTGCAGCACCAGGAAACATTCAGCCAGGAAGGCAAAACAGGAATATGAATACAGGAATACAAACATGGGAATGCTCTCCCTGGATCAGATGTGCCTTTTTTTAGGAAATTCTTCAGAAGTTTAATGATAATTTGAACTGTGCTGAGCAGATCTGCAAAGTCTGGTCATTGAATGCAGCAGTGATGATGTGGCACCAAACAAGTACAAGCAGGAATGCATCAGCAGCATGTAAAAGAAGGTGGTCCTATATCTGTCATGAAATTGAAGGAAGGTCATCTGGAGTTGATATAAAAGAAGAGCGGGTGTTTGATCACCAACTATCAGTTAAATCACATCCTCCCATTCCCCCGCACTCTCCTCCATTCATCATTCCTCACATTGTTCCTCAACAATCCCCATGTAACCGTGTGACAAGCACAACAACCATTATCAGAAGTGAAATGCTCTGCCAAGAGTTTGGCGGGATGGCAGCAACTGTTATGCCCTGAAACACAAAACTGTATTTTAAAGATGAATTCATTAACTTAAACCAAAGCTGTTTTTAGTGGTTCCTAAGTTTGAACCAGAAGAAGTCACGTCACTATTTTTTGACAGTTTTTTCTTGTTTTAATATTAGATAGCTCACCATATATTCACAAAAAAAAGATTTTGACCACTGATGTCATAGCAATACACACCTTTTTCTTCTTCTTCTTTTTCTTCTTCTTCATCTTCTTCTTCTGTATTCAACACCTGTTCTTGTAACTCAGGATGGGGGATGTAATCAGTGCCAAACTGTACCACTCCGTGGAAAATCAGCCAATACAAAATGAGCCCCACAAAAAAAAAAAAAAAAAAAAAAACAGGTGCTGTGCTTCATTTTGCACTGATCCTCTTCACAACTTAGAAGTGGAATCATCATCAGAACACCAACCCAGTTCTGAGCAGAG
Organism: Arothron firmamentum; assembly: GCA_016586285.1. Lineage (NCBI taxonomy): Eukaryota > Metazoa > Chordata > Actinopteri > Tetraodontiformes > Tetraodontidae > Arothron > Arothron firmamentum. The sequence continues at coordinate 185,664 of BJFM01001959.1, read as the reverse complement.
CTCACTCTTCAGGCATGGATTAACCCTCACCTCAGCAGAAGTTTCATGCCGGGATCAGCAAAGTTATCAAGGAGAAGCTATAGAACGACAGCAGAGAAATCAGGACAAGGAAAGTAGAACAACGATGGGGAGACTGGTCCGATCTTTGCTGGTGTCAATCATGTGGACAGTTAATCAGCAAAAATAAGTCAAGAGACAGAAACTAAAACGCCTCACGGGGTTGTGAGCCAAGTCTTTTCAGTTAAAATTTAGACTGTTACTAACCAAATATCAGTCCAATAGTTGACTTTTTTGGCGCCTGATCCAAAAAAAAAAAACAAAAAAAAAAATGAACGAACCAAAAACTTAAAATGACGGACATCTGCAGAAGTTTATTTTAGCATGTCCTACAAAAGATTGAAGTGTGTAAATAATTTATGGCCTCTGTGTTTTCAAAGGTTTGCTAGATAAATAGGTAACGAACCCTTGAAGGGTGGGTGAGGGGAGAACAGACGACCACTCCTCTTTTAGATCAAACCGCCTCTCTGGGCATCAGCGACACCTGCAGCAGCCACACTGCGCGCCGCGATAAAGATTCCTCCTCTTCCTGCTGCTTTCTTCCCAATTTTAATTACAAATATTTATAAGCAGCTTAACTGCATGGACAGGGTTTTTTTTTATTATTATTTCTTTACCAGGGGAGGGTGGGGGGGTGCGTGGGTAACAAGCCAGCTGTTGGAGACGATAAGATTATTTACCCCTTTTTTTGTGTGTGTCTCAGTTTATTTGTTTATTTCCCATATTTTCCCGTAATTATTCATACCCCCGCACCATCATCTGCTCCGCTCATCTCCTCCTTCTGTGTGTTTGAATGTTGCTAATAAGAATAACATTTTAAAAAAGTAAATATATAAATTAGTTAAATTCTCAGTGACAAGCCAGAGGCTAAACTTCTCTCCTTGGAAATTCGACACTCGTCTTGCAAGTCGGAGACTGAAAGCTGGCAGTGCAAGTGTATTCCTCCAGGACGTGAAACTCCTCTCTTATCTACAAGTGTTTCATCTGGTTTTACATTACTAATAAGCGTTGAGTTTAAAAAAAATATATCCTGGTTTGAAGACAGGTTTGCCTAATGTCAACAGCAATTTAGGGAACGAGAGGAAAAGTCGAGCACGTTTGTCACTGTTCTAACCTTCATGGCCTATTAGACTGTAATCCAGCAGAAGTGTGGTAGTCACCTTGTGGTGGTGGTGGTGGTGGTGGTGGTTGGGGGGGGTGGGGGTTTGCAGGAAGTACAAGGGGGCAGCACATGTTCTCAGTCCTCTACAAAAAGAAATGTTGTTTTTCTGTCAAACAGAGTGACAGGTTTTCCGGAGGTTGTGGGAGTTTTTTTTTTTGCTTTTGTTGGTGTTTGGTTCTCTTTGGCAAAGTTTCTGGAACACAGTCAGAATGTCAGAAACCCGGCACCACCTGTACTTTTTAGTTTTTAATCATTGACATCAGTAAGAAAACAGCAGCGGAGCCATCAGCTAATGATAATCACAATGAAGAGTCTGCCCGGCCAATCCAAATAGTGGCAGGAAAGCCAATTGTAGTGCTGAGCGGTGACATGGGAAAGTCTCGGCCTCTTCTTTGGAGCCCGGAAGGGTTTTGCTGGAGGGTTCGCTTTGTTTTCAAATGGAGAGGTGGATAGTAATCACATTTGGGCTCATTAGTAGTTCCCCCCTGACTCTGCATGGTCATCACGGTAATGTATGTGGCCCTTCCTGTTTGGACAAAAATGGATTTGTGCTGCATTAGCTGATGAGACAGGTGGAATTTCATTATGTCCCCCAGTGTGATCTTAATGCCGGTGATGCAGGAATAGATCAGGCTGGTGGACGGCCTTAGACACATTACCGCCACTTTCTTCTTCTCTGTGATGACAGGAAGAGTGAGGCTGCACTTCACAGCATCTGAAAAAAGGCCCTCACTCATTTTTTTAATTTCAATTCTAATTTTGTGCCAGAAATGACTAAATAAGCAATTAAAAAAAGCAAAGAATTGTCATAATTCTGCATAGAGCTCAAGGTTTGAATAAGTGGCGTTAAATGAGGTGGGGGCAACCTCTTTGAAATTAAATGAAAACTATGAAATCGTGTGTTTCATCGGCTTGTGATTACAGCGGCCCGTCGCAGCCTCGCAGGGAAATCAGATCAGGGCTGGCACTTCCACATGCACCCACCAACCCTCCCCTCCACTCCACTCCCCTCCCTTCCCGCTATTATGTTCTAGTACTGCGTGGGAAGCATGTGCCACAGAGGTCTGCCAACAGCAAAGTCATACATCAACAAAATGAAATCATAAACACATGCAGCCACACATCCATATTCCGCCGTCTTGAAATTGGCCCGGGGAGGGTTGTTGTTGTTGTTGATGGTGGTGGTGGTGTTTTTGTGGGGGGCGCTGGAGGGTTCGGCCTGGCATTTATCAAGACGCCGATTGCTGTCTCTGCTGTCGCACCAAGGTGTTTGGGGTAATTTGGGGTTGATGCTCTTAGCATTATTCAACGGCGTCGATGTGGTGAAGGCTCCTGTTCTACGAGGCTGTGAGTCTGTAATCATCAGGCAATCTGCAGCAAAAAATGCTGCGCAAAAGAATCAATGTTGGAGCAGTTTGAACAGAAAATATATCATTTAATGAATTCAGGTTTCAATCAGGGCTCATACGTTTGTGTTAAGATTGAGTCTAAATATCCCACCGGATAACAAAAGAAGAGACGTGGACTATGTGGGCCACTTGGTCGAAGAGAGAACTACCATAGTGAAAAATGACACACGATTAAGATGTGAAAGCACGACCAGGACTTTTCCAATAAGCATGAAAAATGTAAAAGTCAGAGCACAATGAGCTCTCCTGCGTGTCTGCTCACCTTTTCCTTCACTGAAGGTATTCAGAATTACCTTCAGAAACAAGTCCAATGTTGTAGAACTACTGTATGTGAAACTATTAGCTGTTAGAGCTCCACCGGCACCCTCAGGGGATTACAGTCGGTCCCAAAGCTTTCAGCTACAGGATTTTAGAGCAGAAATGTACCTACTGGGACTCAACCAATGAAAACAGTTGCCTGAGAAAAGAAAAAGGTAATTCCAAAAGAAAATGGGACACGTAGCCTTGGGTTCTTTTGGAATGCTGGAAGAGAAGAGGAGGTGGAGGTGGGGGAGAAAAACTTGCAATTCACAAGGAGACACAAATAAAATTGTAACACAAACCCACAGTAGGAATAGAGGCAGCAAAGATTTCACAACTTTAGTACCAGCCGTCGCTCTGGAAATACCTCAGCTATGAATAACCCCCCACTGAACTATCAAAAGTGAAACATTTCCTGTAACTTTTCTGTCGGTAGCAAATAAAGTGTGGAGTAACAAGGACAAGCATGCAGGAGCGGTTTAGACGGCGATGGGGTTTTAGGGTTGTAAAACAGATTTACTGCAATATTTTCAGCTTGACCAGCCCTATAAAATGGCTGAAGCCTTTGCTGTTGACAGATAGAACTTTAGAAATTTTGAAAACATGATTTAAACTGGCATGAATGAATAAATAAACTTGTTTCTATGGGATAATGGCAGGAGGGATAGTCTTTCCTTAAAACTTTTCTTAACTTTCCAGTGCTGCAGCTCCTTTTTACTGGTAACCAATGAGAATGACTGGACAAAGGCAATTACCCTGAGTGGGATGTCTTTTTGATCAAAGCCCCAGACCTGATGAAAACGCCACTGCCGGTGCTTAGCCACTGCAGCACAACTGCTGACTGCACAGGACCAGAGATGCTCTATGTGACAGGAGCGCTCTGTTCTGTTCAAAGATTTATTGTGACCAAAGTGTTTACAGCACTTTGACTCACAGAGAGACATTTTACAAATTTCTGTTAGCATTAGCTAACAAAAGTGTCTATGCTACAGTTGGAGTCATTTCCTGACTTTCATTTCCTGACTGTTGACAATAAGTTCGGAACATCATGGCCCAAAATTAAAAAGACATTAACAGCTGTGTGTCAGCAAATTCGTACGAAGCAGAAAAGTCCAAAAGCTTTGGTGTCTAGCACAACTTATAAAAAAGGTTTAATCCCTTTTTTTTTTTTTACAGCATCGGCGAGAGAGGAACAATAAAAAATATTTGGCAAACAGTGGCAGAAACCAAAACTCTTTCCATTTCTTTTAATTATTTGTGCTGGCAAATTTTAGTAAA
>BJFM01001959.1:123505-181424 GCA_016586285.1 Arothron firmamentum | reverse complement strand
AAATATGCACCATGTGTTAGGATGCAGTGTTCATTAGGTCCCTTTTATCTGTCCATGGTCCGGAAATGAATAAGCTAATGGCCAGATTGAAGGTGAGTGCAAATGCAGTAAAGAAAGCAATAAGTAAACAACTGCAGTTGTAATAACTTTACACAACGCTGACAGCACAAATGTCAGGTGTTGTTGGACTGTTTGGATAGATGTTGTAAAAATCTGCTTCATTTGTAGCCTCTTGTGTTTAATTTGCATTTACTATTTTGGTATTTGACCTAAAATTAACACTACACTCTAGTGGGGGGCGGGGGGATAAATAAGAATTACAGATCTTTGTTGTGTCTTAACTCAAGCTAATTGTGTTGGAGGGCATCCAGACAGTGCAGACACATTTGAAGTGCATTTCTTTGAAGCATTTCTCAGTGAGTGTTTTCTCTCTGTAAAATATCCTTGAAGAACATAATGAGCACACTTGGAGACACTTGGAAGTGTCTTAAGCAAATATAATAGAAATTTGTAAAGCTCTTTCTGTCAGTGGCCACATGTAAGATCTCAGATGGACTATTCCTTAGACAGAAAACCCTTCAGCAGTGTTCCACATCCAACTCTATAGGAGTGTGCTTCCATGAAAATGGACAGAAAAGAGCAAAAAGGTGCCCTGCTCCTCTCTTCCTTCACCATCAGCAGGCAGAGGAAATGGGCTGGTGCATGTGAAGGGGCTGTGATGTGGTTTCAGTGTCCGAGCCCCCATGGTATCATGCCCTCAGGTGGAAAACCTCTCAGACTGTGTTGGCACATCACTCCTCCAATTATCAACAGCAGGAGTGCCCTTTCATTTCTATTACATCTTTCTTCTTTTCTTCTTCCTGCATGCCATTCCTTTTCATCTCTGCCCCCGGCTCCTTCACCTCCACTCACCTTCAGCACTTTCCTTCTAATCTTCCATCTCAACAACCATCTTTTCCTTCTTTCTTTTCCTTTTTGCTTAACCCATTGTGTCTTACTCACTCTCACTCATGCTCGCTTTAGTCACCCCGGCTGAGATTTGAGCAGGAAACACTAAACAGATCAATAGAGAAGCATGCAGAAGAGATCAGAACAGATAGGATCTGATGATTTACGTCATCCCTCACAGACATGGACCATCACTGCAACACTGGAATCAAGCTCTTTATTGCGGATCTCATCTGCTTTGTTTTACAGAAATATATCCTCTTCTATTATTTTGCTTCATTCAGTTAGACACAAACCTTTTTTTTTATTATTGGCAGATAGGTTTTGAGGTATTTCACTGTCTGCCACAAATTTCTCTCAAAGATAACAAGATCAGTTCATTTGCTGTTAATGTTTTCCCCAATCACTACGTTTTTTTGTTTGTTTGTTTGTTTGTTTTGTTTTGGGTTTTTTGCAGCCATACATGCTTTGTATGTTGGGTGTAAAGAGTGAAAGCTTCCTGTGGATAATGGCACAGACATGAGTTCCAGCGACCAGTCTGGGCAAAGCCATGGGAAAAGCCTAAAAACACATCAGGTGCTGCCTCTGGATCACCCAATGGGTGTCACCAATGATCCACACACTCCCCAGGGAATTTTCAGTGTGCATCTCTTGCATATGAAATAGTTTATCATTTCAGTTCCGAATTGTAGTGATAACATAATGAACTCATAAAGCTGTGGAAATGAAGGACACGGTTCATTATTTTGCGGGGATTTTGCCATACGTCTTTCCACTCGCAGGTCGGGGAGTCTTTGTGAACCCAATATAATTAGCATCAACTTTCCCCGCCTGAAGTCGGCTGGCAAGGGCACTGAGGGACGGCTGAGTCAGTACGCCTCCTCTGCACTTTTAATACTGAAGTGCAGACTGACAGAGGAGTCGTTTCAACAGGGCTTGATTCCCAGATTCTTCCCTCCTTTCACACCTCCTGTGGAGGCAACGGACACAAAGCAGCTGCTTGGCCTTACCTTCAGCACATTGTCCAGGTCTGAAAAACACCAGAGAGAAAATCAAAAATGTAGCCTTTTACAGCCGCAGCCTGTGGGATAATTCCAGACGTCTATATTTGTGATTATTGGCTGAGGTTTAGAACAAATGAATATGAATCACATGCGGGACCTGTCCAGTAATTTTAAGATGAGCTCCTGTGGCTGTCTTAAAACAAACCAGCCTGAGTGTATGATCAGGCTTCCTGTTTTAAGGCTCTCGCTTTCATTGTTTAATTCACTTTTCTCTGTTATTGGTGCCAGTCTGGGACCTGCTGCCAATCCCAGGCAAAGATTTTCACACAGCAGAGCCATTAATCATGATTATTATCCCAATAACTGTTTAAAGCTGTACTTCTGATGCTCCGGTCTTTGCTCATTAAACCTACCTCAGTGTCCTCTGGCAGAAAAATAGCAGAGCCTGAACCCATCCGTTAACGTGAACAAAAAAAAAACAAAAAAAGCGCATAAATTCAGGTATAAAATCCTGAACTAGTTGTTCTTTCTCACCTTTAAGGCAGTTAAAACACATCACTCAAAAAGAAAGTAGAAAAATGTTAGAGGTGATTGAAGTGGAAAACCCTGGCCTTTAGGAAAACAAATGAGCAAAGAAGTACCAGAAAAAGCAGCTCACACCTTTGTCAATGTCACTATTGGGGATAGAGCTATTTTTGAGACGCGCTGCCTTTGGATGCGGCGACTTCCTGCGTATATGGCAGCCCCACCCTCACTGGATGACCTCTGCACCCAGCAACTGCCTGTTCTGTGCTTGTGTTCATCCTGTCATGTACCGTATCTGAGGACATAATGAAAACAAATAATGGAAAACAGTCTCAGTGGCTGAATAATGAGGAGCAAAGGACAGGCTGGGGCAGCTGTAAAAGATAACGCAAGTGAAGCAGCTCGTTCTTCGCCTCTGAAGGTTACAGAAGAGGAAGATTAAAGGAGCGTTGTTCCGCAGCCTCCGACGAGTTCCAAACAGCCGTCCACGGAGACGAGAACGACTGGGGGAGAAAATGAGGAAGAGGAGGGACAATGGAATGAAGAGTAAGGGGGCTGCTGGGGGAGTTCGGCGAGACGTTTAGGAGGAGACGACAGCACCATGATGGCCGAGGTGGCAAGTGATGGATGAGGGAGGGAGAGGGAAGCAGAAAGAGGATGAGAGCTGTTCTCGACACCTTCACAGAAAACACCCTGGCATGCTGTCAGTCAGAGCAGCTGTTTTGATTGATTTTTCTCCTCTTTTCAATTTCACTCTGCATCCCGCGCTTTTTTCCTCCAAAACATGTCCTGATGCCAACATTATGCTTTTTTTTTCACCCTTTATGCCTCACATCAGATATAATGGTGACTGTCACATCAGTTATCCTCAAACAGACACAAAATGAAAATGTCAAAGTCAACAATAACACTTACTAGCATTCATTATAGTAACTCTTATGTGACATTTAGGTTACTGTTATTATTGTAGTTATTAAGCACTGAATGAATTTGAGGGCTTTCATGGATATAGAAGATACAATATGCATGAAATCAATTTTCAATATATTTCAAATAAAACACAACTTTCCATTATAAGTGCAGATGCAGTCTGTGCTATTGACAGTCAACAGTGAAATCAGTCACGTATTCGATTATTCTTTCCACCTGTTTTCAGCTCGGTGGTGGTTCATGTAATACTTTAATGAAGGGTATACAAACATTTATATTTGAGGACATATTTAAGCAGTCTCTCTAGTTTGTCCACTAGTAGTGCAACATAGAGGGACATGTGTAGGAGGGAATAAAAATCCAAGTGCAATTATGATATGTGCCATCCTGACGCTCTTGAAGAACAAGCAGCCCAACACGCTGTAGGTGGAAAGGATAATTGGTTTGGCTAAGAAATTGTATGATTTGTTTGTTCTAACATCTCTTCTATGACAGGATAATTGATGGAAATAACCAAGGCACACATCTGGAAATCCACATAATGCATTATATAAAAATCACTATAATAATACATACTAGCGCGAGAATGCTATTGCTGGCATTAATAGCATGATTTAACATTGCTGTCATTTCCATTCCATACTTCTGTCATACACAGCTGTCATATTATATCTGTTAAGCCAAGGCTGAGATGCAGACTCATAATATAAACACGGAGGCAAGTGACAGGTTAAAGATTTTAATAAGAAAGGACAACGTGGAGCAGGGACACCAGGCTGGAGACAACAGCATGCAGAGACGCAGGACACAAGGAAATCCTAACGATGTCATCCAGTGGTTCCCTTGTAAAAACACACAAAGGATTGCCTTTCAAAAGATTAACAAGTAGCAAAAAAAAAACCCCAAAAGAACCCGTGGCAAGGCCACACAAAGAAAGACAGCTTGTTTCAAAGCCTGCACTGTATGTATAATGAGCTCCGTACAACTTTAATTTCATTGTGGGCATTTTGCAAAGTAAAGGCATCTTTTACTGTAAAACGTGTCATCATATTTATAGTTTTATGTTGATGACACTGAGGATAGCCGAGGGTGTCCACACAGATGGAAGGCCGAGTTCCCACAGTAAGAGAGTGGGTCTGGTTCATAGCGGCTGTCATTATGCCCCAAAAATCCCGTTGATTTCCATGCTGATGGATGAATAAATGAAAAGCTTTTGGCTTTTCTTTTCTTGAATTCCCTTAGCTTTTGCCAAGGCCAAGGCCAATCAAATAGTCACCAATTGTTTTGGTTTTTCATCAGTTGTCACCAATTTCACCAATAGTCACCAACTGTTTTGGTTTTTCACTGAAAAACCAAAACAATGGCAGCTTTCATATTAATCAGAGTGACAAATGGAAGAAGATGTGTGCAAGGCATCCCGGGAAATTATTGCTGCAGTTATTTAGAGTGGAGGGTAAAGGCTGGCTGACAGAGAAGAGGAGGAAGAGCTGCGATGAACATGACAAGTTTTTCATATAAAACAGCCCGTCTGAGTCCCGTGCACACAAGCAGAAAGGAACGAACCTTCACAGGGAGAGGCACGCTGCTAATGTAGGCATGCATTGATTTGAAAAAGGAAGCATTAGAGAGTGCAAGATGGCACGAAAAGAGAAGGAGGGAAATTATTCAAGGATGAGAGATGTGCAATTTACCCCTCAGCCAGCCACAACAACATAACAAGGTGATAAAATCAGATGGCTTTGCCAGGTACTTTGGAGATGACATCTGTCCATCTTTGTGCGTGCATCCTCACAGCTTATCAATGTGCCAATCACTCCATCCGTCTCCCTCCCAGTGCTAAAAATGAAATCAATTATCTCACTAGCCCGCTCCACCCCCTGAGCTCTTGACCCTGTTTTGCTTTTTAGCATTTGGCATGAATATGAATTTCATGATGTAGATTACATTCCTGATTACAGAACCGTCGTCTTCCTCCTGCCGTGTGAACGGTAGGTGGATGTAATCGAGGCTCGGTGGCAAAGGGGCCCTTATTTAGTTTGAGTGAAGATAGCAACAGGGAAATGAAAAAGCCTTTCTCATTTCCTGTCTTCTATAGCAGCTATGAGGTTTCAAAGCACAAAATGTTCCTTTGGTGATACATATCGCTCAGCCTTTAGACTCCAATCATAAACCACACACAGAATTGCTTTTCTCATGTTCTCTGTAGACCACAATGAAGCTGAGGAGGGACTCTGTAGGGGGGGGACATTATACAACTAGCTATACTTCTCACAATTTCCTTTTGTCCTCAGCAGACTAGCCAGTTCTGGAAATCTTTTTCACCAGGTCACAGTGATAGCCACAATTCCAGACTTAATTAGTCCAAAGGATATAGATATATATGTATATGTGTGTGTGTGTGTGTGTGTGTGTGTGTGTGTGTGTGTGTGTGTGTGTGTGTGTGTGTGTGTGTGTGTGTGTGTGTGTGTGTGTGTGTGTGTGTGTGTGTATTAGATTTTGCATCTTGTCTGCATCAGACCTTCATGAATATTATAACTGAGAGATAAGAGGACACCAGATTATTAAAACTGAAAGAAGCACTTGACCTCAAAGCACATTATTCATTCCCCCTCATTGTGCCCTGTGCTGCACCCATATGGGGCCTCATAAGGTCGGAGAAGGATGAGTGGGCCACGAGGAGCCTCAGCGCCCCTCGCTCCTCATTTCTGCTCTGTCACACACAAGTGTTGATTGTCCTGAGCCTGCTGGGAGCCACCAGGGAGACAAGCCAGAGATTAAGCCTGACAAGTCCACCCCTTCTGGTGAGAAGAAAGGTGTTGCAAGCCAACAGTGGTGTCACGGCTCCCTGTAGGGGAAGGGAAACTGTTGAACTAAAAGGCAGCCAGGCCTTTGTGCATTACAGGTTACTTAATGATGATAATATGCACAGATAGTTTAGCACAATTTAGAATTATCCCAGCTGATCAGGTATTTTTAGCTGAATGACAGTGTACTGGGCTGTCAATCAGAATTAGGAAAATTCAGGAAAATGCTGAGATGCTCATGTTGTAAACTGAAAATGCTCCAGTACAGTAAAATAAAAATAAAGAGTCACCAGCAAACCCATCCATTCATACCTGCTATTATTTTGAGCAGTACAATATTTCTATTTTAATGTGAATAACACAGTTGAGGCTCGTCTCATATGTCAAAAACTGTACACCAGAGAGGCAGTTTGGGAGAAGCAGAAGTTGTGTTGTGAGACTAATTCAATTCTCTAATGGAAGCTGTCTAGTTTATTACCTTAGTATATCACCTACCTTCAGCCTTTTCTCCCTCCAGTATTCAATCTGGCTTTCTATACAGTCGTTATCGCACAGTGGCACAATGGCAACAGCGATAGTTCCTGGACACTGTAGAGAGGAGGCAAAATGAGCACATGAAGGACAACAAATGGGAACGTGATACAAATTACAGAAGGAAACAGCGTTTGCATGAGGACAGATGATGGATGGCTCCTCTGCTCTTTTTTCCACTGTGTAAAAATATCATGTTTGCATGCATGGTCATTATGCGTTGCCAGAATCTCCACAGTGGTGATTACGTGATCACAGTTGCGCTGATCCACCTGGTCCACATAATCTTATCAACTCTGCATTTAGGAAGCTTCACCACCTTGATATATGATCAGATAAGATGTCACAGAATTTCAATGCATACCAAGTTATTGAAGCTTCCAAGATGGAGAAGTTCCCTCATTACATAGATTCTGAAGGAAAGAAAGATGACAGGAATGCTATTGTCAGCTGTAAATCATCTATAGGCATCAGTATTTCCACTGTAAAGTAACATGGCCTCAAAGCCCTTGAAAGAGCTGCTAACAAGACATAACAGCATGCACCACGCGGCGCTGGGAATGCATCTCAGAAACAAGCCCTCTGCAGCTACGGGGGAAGGAGACAGGAGGTAGCAAATGTTGGACAGGCAGCATGTAAGAAACCTGGTATCATTTACTTACATGGTCAGAGACAAGAGAAAACCTCCCTCATGTTCTAATCCAGGTGAGAATAGAGCTTTGTCTGCACTTTTACAAGATGTGCCCGAATGTGATGTAATACATGTGTTACGCAACACTGATCCATCCATCCACTGCCTCTTAGCAACAACTTCTTCCTTCTTCTATGTAGGGTCACTCATTCAGCAGCCATCAGGTAACAGACAGAGCTACATGTCAAAGGTTTTTTGTCTGTTTTTCATCAAGGAGAACATGAAAAATCTTCACAGAAAGACCAGAGCGATCTGTAATCAAACTCAGAACCTTCTTGCTATGAACGTTTGACCCTTGCAACACCATGAAGCCAAATAGAGTAACATAACTTGTTTGATGCTATAAAATGAACATCTATACACTAATCAAGTAAACAAATTGGGATTTAGATGTACTGAAGCTCTATACAGACAATGAGATGATCTGCCTGATAACTGCTGAGATAACTTATTGTCGACAGGAACAGATGCAGAAATGGGCTGTTGTGGCACTGTTGTGTACTCTCTGTGTAAAAGGGGCTACAGACTTATACTGCAGCCAGCCACCAGGGACAATCAGTGTGCTTTGGCTTCTTCGCTGGGCAGCTCTCTTGTGGTCAATGGTGTGGACATGGTACTGCTCTGGGGATGCCATCTGCCTCTCCACCATTTTTGGTTCACACTGATGGAGCTCAACAATTGCACCATATGGCTTATTGACAGGGTTGAGGCAGAAACTGTCCGCAGCGTCGTTCGCACTCCCTGTGACATATCAAGTGCGACAAAACCTATGGATGGGTGCACAAGGTTACAAATAGGTTGTGTCATTTGCGACTGCAACAGCGGCCTCCTTTGGGAGAGTCAGTGTCCAAATGTAAGGTTTATCCTTGAGTATCTTTAAGATCCTGTGAATTTATTTCATCACTAGCACTGTAGAGAATTGAGGATAATCTCAACGCTTAAGAGTCAAGCAGGTAGCGATAAAGAGTCTGTACAAACAAACAGAATTTGGGCAGTGTGCATGTAAGTATACAGTGGCAGACTGTTTGTCCTCCTAAATCCCACTGATCCACCACAAAATCCATTCTCAACCACACAGGGCTCTGTCTCTGGCCCCAGGCAAGCCCTGACAGGTGGTACAGTCCGCAGTACTGACAAGGTGACTGTCTGGCACAAAGGACCTGTGTGGGTAATGCTAAAAAATATATAGAAACACCTCCCACACTCATACACACACTAAATCCCAAGTGTTATTGAGTGTTTCTCTTTTTTTGTTCCTTATATATTTTTCCAGTAATACAATGACTATGCATATAGTACACCAAGGACATCTTTGCATACACATCAGCTAAAGCAAGATGTGTGAATTCCAGCTACTAATTTTCAACAAAATAAGGCAAAAGGACCCATCCTGACAATACAAAGTTCTCATAAATCTGCTAGCTCTATTGGCGGAGCCATGAATTGCACTTACTAATGCAGTTATCTTTGATTAACTGCTTGTCTGTCTTCCTGAAAGCAAAGCCAAAGTTCCCACATAATGGACTGTCATCCATTGTGTGTCCTGCTCTCTGCTCCCTGCCTCAGGCCTTAGGAGGGGGTGTTTCCTCACACATAAATGTATGTATTACAAATGTGTGCGTCCACATTTAAAGCTTGAACGTGTCAGTGTTCAGTGTTGAAAAAATGGGGAAGTTTTTGTGCAGCCACCACCATAAGACTAGTGCAGCATGACCGCTGGAGAAGATTGGTGGGACTCAGACGTGGTAACAGTGACACCTACAGGACAAAAAGTGTACCAACCTCCCTGCCTTTCTTATTCCCAGTCTCCCTGCTGATTATACTGGGGTTGAATAATGTAATATTAATAGCAACTGCTTTTTTTTTATCTGTTTCATAAATAGGCCAGGAGATAGCAGATATAGTATTAAAAATTGCTCTCTACATTTTTTATAAAGTGTTTTCTATCTTGCAGCAGTTTGTTCCCATTGACACCAAGCCAAACTGGTCTTTTATCAGTGCATCTCTGGGAGGGAGAAGTCCCGTCAGATTACCAGTGTTCTCTGTCATCCTCTCACTCCTGACAGTATCTTGGGAACTATTAAAATGATCATCAGCTATAAAATACGTTCGGCTTCTTAGGAAGACAAATGGGACTGCAGCTCAAAGAGGAGTCTGTTTACTGATGTAAGCAGAAACTAGGAGCCCTAAACATTGTTGATCAATGCCTGAAACATCAGAAAATGTAGCGCATGCTCAGTGTTATGATTATATTCATTTGCAGATCAAGGCTGATTGATAACCCACAATAATAAATAAAAGGATTATTTCCTTTTCTGATAGTAATAAAATAACTGATGTTACCTTCTCAACAAATCACTCTGCAGGCCAATCTTCAAACTGTAATGTTTTATTAGCTCTAATAACTCTAGCTGCGTCCATTGTTTTCTAGTTCATTCAGCCTTGAATCATGTTGCAGTATGCAGGTTGTATAATCTGTGCCTGCTGACGTCGAACCATCAGCAAAAGCTGCACTCTAATCACAAAAGCTTGTGCTTTAGGAGCCATCAGCTCCAGAGCAAGGGAAAGAGGAAGCGGGAAGAGCTGAATATTGTCAGAGGAAGATGGGAGGAACATAAAAACAGTGTGGCCAAGCGAGAGGCTGGCCAGTCGTAAATGTCAGAACAGCCTTTCATCACCCATGACAGCGATGTGGAATTAAAAGCAGTGAAACCTGACCGGAGCTGCTGGATGTTCGCTGTATGACTAGTTAGCAACAGGTTTGCAGAATTTTGCATTGTTAAATTACACATTTTGTTATATACATGTCCTTGTTACTCATTTATTTATTATTTTTATTACCCATGACCCCTCTGTGACTAAATAAAGCTATAAATAAAGCATCTCACCTGTTTGCTTGTGTTATAGAAGTCATAAGGTCAGATATTACAGTATATCACCTCAGAGCTCAGGTTATGATAACAAACAATGTTTCTTTGGTTGCGAGGTTGGTTACTGGCTTCGTCCTCTTTAGCTGCTGCTTGGCTGATCTTGGTCGGCTGAATGGCAGAGCTGTTTGTGAAGTCATTTGTGACAAAATGAGGCACATGCTCTCTCATTTGTACGAGCCTGCTGCAGCGCAATTATTTTTGTTTGAATATTTCACATTTATGTGAGTGGAGCACGGCTGCATCGCGTCTCACCATGAAATATGGATTCAAACAGCGAGAAAATGAGCTCCAGCATGGAAACAAGGAGTTCTAAGCTACAAACAGCCGTATCAGGTGGAGCTCCCGTGTCTTCCTTCTGTTAAGTTTCCTCTCTCTTCTCAGCTCTATCACCTGGGAGCTGCTGTTGGTGACCCACTAAGAGAGCACCTGCAGCAGCAGGGGCCCCACAGTAGCTGCCGGGGGTGCCCATTTTATCACAGTTTTCATCTCTTCTGTTGGGGGAGCACCAGCTGAAAGGCTGTGGTCACGGCCCCTCACCTCAGACAGCACCACCACCTGCATAGGCGTTATTGCTGCAACTGTATTTACCCATGCAGCCACTTTCACTCCTGCATACAACAAAAAAACATGCGACTCAAACCTGGAACTCCATATAAGTTTAATATCAAATCATGTTGCATCTATCTCAAGGAATATGTGCTGTTTGGGATCAAAACAAAAACAGTATGAAAGTTTAATATAACCCTGATAACAGCTTGTAAATCTGGTCTTGCCCCACTGTGCAGTCCACCAATTAAATGGGAAGTGACAGGAACAGACATTAAACATTAATGGCCCTAGACTGACTGTGCAAATGTGGACATGTTGCGCTCGGTGTTTTAAAGTGAAGTAAACCAAGATGCATACTGGAAAACATCTCTCCACAGTGTGAGGTCGAGCCAGAACCACTCACACTTAACTACTCCATGCTGCATTTCTCTTCCCCTCTTCCCAGGTCAGCAATACACTGACACAGACAGAACATAAGAAGGAAAAACCCGCCAAAGGACATTGTCCGATAGCGAAACATATACCTGATAACAGCATTGAGCTGGCAGAGGAGAAGGCCGTTTTCTACAGTAAAAATAAAAAATTAAAAAATTAAAAAACATTTATGATGACATGTCATTAGAGAGGAGCCAAACACATCTTGATTGATTTAGCTACCGCAAACAATTTGCCGTCACCTGCCAGGTTTCCAGCCTTTGTGAGCCATTTGTTTCTCACAAAAAGGCACAGAGACACAAACTGTAGCAAGATGAAATTCATTACAATCCTGCAGGCTCACCCAGTGGGTAACAAACCTGGAAACGCTGACAAGAGAATCCAGCCAGTGCACGCAATTTCCCACTCTCAGTTCTCCATAAGTCTTAATCAATTAGGGTGTTTTGGGGGGGTTTTTTGTTTTTGGTTTTGGTTTTTTTTTCCGCGGTTCGACGCAGAAAGTGGTACCTAAAAAAGGAATCCACTCAAATTAACAAGCCCAGAGGAGAATCAGCACAGAAAATGATGACTGAAACTCCTCAATGACATGCATGAACTGAAATTAATGATCACGTCATCACTCTCTTGCACATGCAATCACTTGAATGAATAAGCAGCCCCAGAGAGGCGGTCTGAGAATTTGACGGTGTGGTAGTTTGCTCAGGGCCACAAAATACTAGCAGCTCCCATCCGCTAGCCCACTGTCCAGTGTTGGTCCACAAGTGGGACTATAAACCTGAAACCGTCTGACCCCCAAAACACACACTCTTACATCTAACATTTGGTAACAGCGAGAAAATCCATCTATCCATCCAATTGCAACCACGCTTCTTCCTCAGCCAGAAAACCTCTACGCTGAAGACGCCATGGCCGTTAAGAACAGGAAAATGCCACATTTTACGACTCCTCGCTGCTGTAATCTCTTTGTTTCATCATAATAAGCTTTGGTGGCTGCCAGGTTTCATTACCTGTATCAGTTGTGTTGTGACATTTTATCTCTGTCCTCGGTGCCCCTGGCAGTGAGGGTCACTGCCGGGTGACAGAAGCCAGAGAGCCGGCTGTGAATCCTCTGCCTCCACCCGGTGGGACACCACTACCGACGGCATATGTGAATGACAAACAGAGGGCAAGTCCTCCTGGTTTCTGTACGGCAAAAATATAGAGGGAACGCCGCCGTCCACATCTTGATAAATGAATTGCTTTGAGGTGGTCACACTAGGAGGACAAACCAGTCCTGCTCCAGCTTTTCTCATTCTCCTGTTGGATGCTTGGGTGCCTCAGCCTGATTGGGAGTGACAGCTTTTCTTACCTGCACAGCAATATCTCCTGTGTTGTTTAAGACCGGAATGAGCGGAGGATACTGCGAATGATTACCTCACCGGCTGCGTCTTAAGCAATCATCAAACACAATTCAACAGTGTGACAATCAAATTAGCGCCAATAAGAGCTGATTCGCTGCTCAGTTAAAATCAGGCTCCAGTTGTTTCTGAAAGGGCTTGTTTGACAATGTAATTGAATTGTATCAACAGGAAATCATGCATGGAAACGTTAATAATCACAAAGTAATTATTTTCTCATCTCCGACTCTCCACCAGCGGATGCTGGAAGCTTCAGGATGGGCGGTGAAAAAAATGCAGTGATTTGATGCTGCCATCTCCGAGCTCCACCACACGACTCGTTCTCTCTTCAGCCTGCGTGGCTGAACCCAGAAATAGTTCCATCACAACTACAGGCCTTATTAGCTGTGTCAAATGTCGATATTCACGGCAAAGCGCATGGAACGCAGACGAGCAAGCAACAATAGCGAGCGTGGTGTGATGTCTGCCCTATAAAAAGGCCTCACTTCTTATCTGATTTTGAAGTCGGGCTGGTTGCATAAACATCTCTGTCATTATGTCAATACAACCCAAAAGCTTGTTCCAAACACAAACACGGCAACCAGAGTCAAAAAGATAATCTATGCATAAAAAAACATTCATTATAATAGACAGAAGAAACATCAGAGCGAGGCCGGGCAGAGACTCTCCCCTGTGTTCATAAAAGGGAATTTCAATCAATTTGAAGGAGCTAACATTATGAAATATTGAGTCTCCGCCTCCTGTTTGCCTGCTAACCCTTCCTCTTCCTTGCTTTGATAATTTCTGACATGATGTTGATCATAATTAAACAGCCAGCTCCTCATTCTCCTCTGACTCCTGCCTCTTTAATTAGGCTGCTGAGATTTTCCTGCACTCGGCTTCGGCGCGGCTGCTAAGATGTGTCACCGATCGCTCACAAGCACCGGGTTCGAACAATACATGACTTTGACATCAGCAGCAGTCAGGGCTGAAGGAAACGCTCATTTTAAAATCCCATTAACCATGCCCCTGTTGGTTTAAAAAGCAAAACAAAGAGCCTACAGGGCAATAGAAGCTGAAACTTTCAGATTGTGTTTAATATTTATTAAAAATTCAAGATTTCCATTAGTGCTCTATAAAGATTTTAAGCTACATGATTAAAAATAAGGCATGATCATTAATTTAATTTGAAGAATGCACAGTTTAAGTGCTTACTGCTATAATATAAGCAGTTGTGTTCGTGGTGATTTATTTAACTTGTCGGGAAACTTTTGATCCTCAACATGTCATTGAAATGTTACAAACGTAAAATTTTGATTTAAAGATCTAATGCATTTGTTATTCCACCTGTCACTTTTTTTTGGACAGGGGTCACCAAAGGTCGGTCTTCAATTATTTTGAGACGTATTTGTGGTGTGACATGAACGGAATTCACCATAATTTAATGTCTGTTCCCTGTCGGTGTCAGATGCGTTTGGATTTAAAGGGTCTCACAGGTATGTGATATCTGTGAGGCGGAGGTGCCATCAGCGTCTATCAGGGTAATGATTAAATGATATTACAGCGGGGGCGTCACCAGGGTAACAGAGTCATCACTGTGTCATAAGTATGTGATTCAGATTTATAGTAAATAAATAGATTAAAGGAACAAGATCTGTTGATGTGTGCAGATGTATCAGAAATTCAATAAATAAGTACCAAAAGGAAAATGAATCAGTGTGGTTTAAGTCTTCCCACCTGGTGATGCTTTTCAGCAGGCCCCAACCTAAGACTTTCCTGTCTTAGACCTTTTCGCTTTCTCTTTTTGAAAGGGATCGATAGACTGACCATGGCTGGTTTTAAACAGAAATCACCTGTGCATGACACGCATTTGTGGAAGAGACTGGGCCACGAGGAAAAAAAGTTAAAATGGCATTTTTATCCTGACTTGATGTTGTATCCTTGTAGATCTATATGCTGCCCCTGGCACAGATGGCTGCAGGCTGCACAGAGGCAGGGATGGAGCTCCTTCCCTATGCTGACCTCAGAAACTACCGCATATTATATATATTTACCATTAACCCATCACTTCACATCATAATTTAGAAACTGCTGAAAATCTAAGACAAGACCCCTGCTGTAATGCACGACTCGCACAGCCCACCTATGTAGCCCCACCGCCTTCTCACTCTCCCACCATTATGTAAATGACATGCTTTACGTGCTCGTTGGGCCAGACTAAACAACCAGCTTCTGACAGCTTGACTGGTAGGCACACACTGTGTCTTCGACCCGCGACCACAGATTGGATGGTGGGGGCAGTGACAGACAGGGAAATTGCTAAGAATTAACCGTGTCATGAAGCAGAGGGAAAGTGTCATACTGAGCCAATGCTTATGCGTCCGAGGATCATCGGGCGTTTCTCACTCAGCGTTGCACGTCCTCCATCATGTCAGACTAAATGGAATATCATTGCTGTTGAAGCTTGTTTTCATTCCCAGCGCATCGCCATGTGTAACCGCACATCCCGGCCTGTCAGCACAGGATGGTTTGAGCTGACAAAATCAGGACAGATTTTCCAGAATTGTGATTTGAATAAACATTATTTTTGCTATCTTATGTCAGGTAATTCATCGTTTCAATGTCAGCCAGTTAGATTTGAATAGGTGCCACGCTGGTGAAACGCTGGCTCGTTATGCGTAAAAGATGCACCTAAAACTTGGTCTGAAGCTCCCCAAATGTTCCGGGCGGGCTGAATCACCCAGATGCCAAACACTGAGCAGCCATTGATTGTGCGCTGAAGGCAATTACCAGCCGCTCGCACAGCCACTCTCCAGAACACCTCCTTCCACGCAGATTTTATGCTTAGTGCAGCATATTTCTAATTATACATGCTAATCAAGGTGGGAGTTCACCGCAAGCCGTTCTATTATGTCAGCATCTCTGAGTGGCAACAGAGACTCAACAGCCAAATTACTTACGTGCCATTTGGCAGAGATTGCCCAAGCCAGCCCCCACCACTCCACAATCAATGGCCGCCACTCCACCGTGTCAGACAGTCAACATCAAATCAGTGACAGTCTGTTGATTAAGCAAGTTTCCTATTTCCGAGTGCATGTATGAGCTATTAACATTCTAATTGAAAATTCATGCTGCCCAGCCTTTAAGTGGTAATCAAACTTTGATATTGATGAATATAGAACATATATTATTGTTATTATATACCAGTGGGACTGCTTCCATCTGCATTTTGAATATGATTGAGAATATAATAATATAGCTAATTACTTACTCATGCTTGCAAAGCTATCTAAAGTGGGCTAAATGAACACCTTTCTGGGTCTCTCAGTGCAAAGACAGTCAAGCGTGAGAAATACAGTTTTCTACTCTCTTTTTCTACAAAGTGGCAAAAGTATGCGAGTGTAATTTCCCAGCATAGCCCCGATTATAAGAACCAGCCTCCGTGAAATAGGACTGTGTCTGTCCAAAGGCCGTACGGCAACGTACAGCGTGGGAGATTCAGACAATATCGGTGGATAAATTGATATTAATGAGAAAGGCTCCAAAATCATATAGCCTTATTTCCAAATAGCAGAAATATCATTACTTGCTCTTTATGCAAAAAAAGAAAACAAGTACTTTGATGAGGATTTAAATGGGGGAAAAACCCTCATGTGTTTGAATGATGGTGAAAGGTTTCAGCAGTTCTCTGGGGGCAACAATTTTTCATTCCAACACCAGATACCCTTCTGCTGTCTCTCACTACTTAGAATTTCAATAAACTTCAATATATGTGTTCGATTTTAGCTAATCTGCACATAACCTACAGCTGAGGTGAGGGTCAGGACATTAATGTTGTATTATCATGCATAAAAATTCCGCCGGCCAAGATCTAGAACGCACACATAATGCAAATACTTAGCAAAAACAGAAATCTCCCTCTTCCGCCATCTAACAGTCTCTATCAAACAGCAAAGGGGCACTTTCACCAGTGACCCCTGTTGTCTTTTATGCATTCTGTTCTCCAGTCATGCTCATGTATTTTTATAAATATTATATGTTGGTCTGGTGATGGTAATAAACTGTATTTAAATTTTTAACTGATAAAGTTTCCTGCTGGAAGGAAAGGCCTCAGGCTGTAAGAGCGAGTATATCATCATAATCTTATTGTGCTATGTACACTGTCAAGCAGTCCATAAAATTTAATCACAATGATCAAGTGGTGTTATTGATTGGAGATGTTGCATTTGCTGTCTGGTGTGGTTGGACTATTCAGAGCTGGCACTGACTGTTTTTTCAACTATACGGTAAGAGATTTTAATCCTCCTTAAAATGTCCCTGTAATCCTAAAATTAAATAAATAATAGACGAGATCAATTGGAAGCCAAATTTGAAATCCTTTCCGTGACCATCAGTTTCGCTGTGCAGTTCACTGATTTACGGTATTGATTGCAACAGGGAGCCCTCTAATCAGAATCATGGTGAAAATCAATACCTGGCACTGCCCGAGGTTCTGCTCATGCTTCAGTGTACAACTCCGAAACGAACTCCCATGTTCTGCAACGGTCCAGGCGAAATATCGAGACCGGCTGCGGCAGGGAGGACCATGGAGATCAAATGGAAGAGCCAGACAATAAAGGAGGAAAAGCAGATGATGGAGAGGATGGGCCTTGATTCAAGGCAATTCAAAATCTTTATTTTTACATTATTTTGTTTCATTCCATCAAGCTTCGAGGATGCAACCAAGGCTGGACCAGATGTTGACTTCCTAACCCAGATCCAGGTGTGAGCTGGTCTTTGAATCGCTCCTCACTTGTCACATCTCCGCTCTGTTCCTCCTCCCTTGAACTCGCTCTCAGGAGTGAGTTGGCTGGCAGAGCAGCAGCAGTCGTGTGTCTGCTGACAGCTTCCCCCACCTGGGAGGAGAGAAGCAGGGTGCGAGCAAATGTGAGCTTATCTGCTCAAAAACAACAATTCAGGTCGCATGTTCAGCACTAAACAGTCACAGCCTGTGAACTGTGACACTGTCCCAAAGACGGCTACATTAAACAAACCCGCAGCAAAGCAGAGCTCAGCAGAGCCAGAGGAGCTCTCCAGGGTTTCCTGCAGCATCTGGTGTGGTTCCAGGGTATCTGAGGCCGCCTGGAACGCCGCCAAGCACAGATGAAGCCAAAGCTCTCTGCTCACCTCCACAGCCAGCAGACGGCAGGATTGAAACACGCTTAGCTTGGTGCAGCCGAGGACAGAGAACAATAGCAGATGAAAGAAGAAGAGAAATAAGAAACAAAGGAAAACTGAGTGTGGAGGGAACGCTGGGAATTTAGCAGCTCTGCTGTTTTCATTTCATTTGTGCTAACTGTAGACACTGTTATGATGCATCTTTAGCTCCAAAAGAACACGGTGTTGGGCTTCTATACTAAAAAACTCTCACAATTCAAGTCAGTTCGGTTGGCAATGAAACACTGTCATCTCGCGTAATTGTCATGCTTGTTTACTTTTTCGTTTCTGCTTCAGTATGCACCAGTGTGCAGGGGAAATCATTTCTGGTTGTTGTTTAAATGTTAATCATGACGCTATTCAGCTATAGCCACACCCGCTAACCAGCTGGTGAGTGGTTGCGCACGTTTCTCCTTATCAGAAAATTTTCCCTGAAAACACTGTTTGCTGTGACAAGGTTGATGAGATTGATGAGTGCAACACACATTTGTGCAACTGCAGGCCATAAAAACCTTGATTATACTGTGATGTAGAACCTGATGATGTTCGTGTGCAGCTTTTAAATCAAGAGCAAGTTCAGGAGGTTTTGGTACCAGTGAAGTGCCCTTGATGAAATTAAAGGTAAAATTGGTCACTCTGATTTTTTTTTTAGTATTATTCATTGTTGGTTTTATGCAAAAAGAAAATTTAATTAATTAATTAATTAAAAATAAAATAAAATACAGTTGTGGCCTTTGAACTACAATAAAGAAAGCAGTCTTTTTATGTGGAAAGAATGAAATATTATTAAATGCGAAAACAATGTTTCAGTTGGGACCATTGCAGTCGAAATGCAGAAACCATGTTGCGGTGTTGCAGATGATAAGTGCTGCATCATTAAGTTGAGTGAAGTGGAAAGGGCCATACCAGCACAGAGTCCCAATCACCACAAGCAGAACAATTAGCGTATCATTAAACGGTGATAAACACCACGGCGGCAAGATCATCAAAACATCAGAGTCGCCACTGCAACGTCTGTCAACTCCGCCCTTCGGGGTAGCAACAGCCAGGTAGCAATACATTACAAAGGACAGAAACAGGTGTTACCATGGATTCTAATTACTTTGTTCTATCAATTATGTAGGAAATCTTTGTATGGCCCGGGGTGTGCCGCACACTGCTGTGCCTCCTGCTCCCTCCCTTCACCGTCTCACCGTGTAACCACGCTTAGCAGCCGATGCCCTTTGATGCTGCTTTGTGCCGATGCCTCGAGGTGACCCTAACAGCTTTTTTTTACCCGGCCTGATCAACATAACTGGAAGAGATATCAGAATAAAGCCATCCTGCGTATAGACCAATGACATCTAGATGTGGGCCTGTAGTAAAAGTCTCCTCCACTCATCCCTGGGAGCGTCAGTTTAAACGCACAGGTGCTCCACTGTTTTTCGAGCTGTAACGGTCTTCCAGGCACTTGTGGTTTCTGTCATTTCTTTGCAGATTTCTAAAAGTTCTGTCTCAGAAGCACAGCGCACAAGAACATTATGTTAACGCACTCACAGACATCTGGTTCCAGCTAAGTCTGGGTATTGGGGCCTGCAGGTGCTGCTCATACAGAAAACCAGCTTGTACCTAAAGAATAGATATGGAATTTTCAACCTAGTAACAATATTTGATAAGATGTCAATGTCAATTTTTGATGTGCAAAGTTAATGTTTAATCATCATGATGAAACACAACAGCTTTAAAAAAGGACACTGATCTCCATCAAATGTAAGGGGTGTTTGCTTATAATAATGAAAACAATAAATGGGCTTATGCTGGGTTAGTTCATAATAATTTACCCGCAACCCTCCGTGCATGTCATGAATTTTAATCACACAGTCCAACAGAGTGACTTAATGCGGGTCTGTCCTGTTTTGTGTGTGAATACAGCAATTTGTATTTGATCAAAGCGGAGTAATTATATCAGGTCGCACACAGGTTTCGGATGGTTCAGCACAAACTCTCACATTATCCAGCCGTGCTGTCTTTTGCTGCTGATAAGCAGTCAATCGGTGTGGCGACTGGATGAATGTGTTCGGGCGACACACCTGCCAGCCTGCTGCAGTCACAGACTGTTAACCTCAAGATATGGAAGTGTTTGTGAGTCATCCAGCCTTCGTAAACTGTCACCGCCTGCTTTTGTCAGAGTCAGCTTGCATAAAGAGCGAATGCAGAACATCTCTCTATTTGTTACATTCAACAAAAAATAACAGAGCTCTGTCACTCAGAAGTTAAGGTAAGTAAATTTACATCTAAATGAGGCAGAAGAGTTAAATTTTTCAGTAGAAGAATGACTGTTATATTTTATATACTGTTGTGTTACTAGTGTTTTAAATTTAAACTCTCGTTATAATGTTTGTCTGTAAGGACCTCTTATATAGTCCAAAATCATGAGACTATTTATTGTGTAATGCTACACTATGTGAAATCAAAATGTTACAAATGATTCCCAGTGCACTCAAATAAATAACAAAAAAAGGCACGGGAACAATTTAATTTTGATGCATTGCACACTTTAAGCAGCAGTCAAGAATTGATGTTCTCCCTTATAAATTCTGTTAGTTTTCATTTATTTGCTGAATGTATTTACTATATAGATGTGTTGTTAGAGAATATTGGGAGTCATTTTGCCGTCTCTTGAGTCCATGTAATCCTGCAGGTGTTACTGCAGTAAACAGGAAGTAAAACTTTAAAACCCTTGAATGAAAACAATCAACAGCTGAACAGTTATTGTGCTGCTATCTGCTGTTTTTGAAACAGGCACTGGTTGGAGAATGACCCTGCAACCATTAACTCCAATCAACTGTGCAAGCCTTTTGCAGCCTGGATGCTCTCTGCTGCAGCTGGATGGTGAAGTCCTCCTGTTCGGACAAAAAGGCTGGCCCAAGCGCTCGTGTCCAACCGGTGTGTTCGGCATCCGGCTGAAAAAGAGCGAGATGAAGTTGAGGGCCATCTCCTTCTCCAATGACTCATGCTACCTCCCCCCATTACGTTGCCCAGCTGTTTGCCGCCTCGACCCCTATGATGGCTTTCCAGAGAGTTACCTCATCCACGGAGGCCGCACCCCCAACAACGAGATCTCCTCGAGTCTGTATCTGCTCACGATGGATAGCCGTGGCTGCAATCGGAAACTGACCTTGTGCTGCAAAGAGAAGGAGCTGGTGGGAGACGTGCCAGGCGGCAGATACGGCCACACGATGAGCATGATTCGAAGCCATGGAAAGACGGCTTGTGTGCTGTTTGGGGGTAGATCCTACATGCCTGATGGAGAGCGCACCACAGAGACCTGGAACAGTGTCATCGACTGCCCCCCTCAGGTGTTCCTCTTTGACCTGGAGTTCGGCTGCTCCTCCGCCCACACGCTGCCTGAGCTCAGCAGTGGTCAGTCTTTTCATGTGGCCCTTGCCTGGGAAAACTGCATCTACTTCCTGGGGGGTCATTCACTCACCACTGACTCTCGCCCCCCTCAGCTCTTCTGTCTGCGTGTGGAGCTTCTCCAGGGCAGCCCCTTGCTGTCCTGTGAACATCTTGACACCGGCATGTCCATTTCCAGTGCCATAATCACACGTACAGGCCCCGAACACAGATACATCATCTTTGGCGGCTATAAGTCAGACTCTCAGAAGCGGATGGAGTGCACTACTGTAATTCTTGATGAGAAAGGGATTCACTTTGAGCAGTTAGAGCCACCGAAGTGGACTCCAGATATAATGCAAAGTCGCACTTGGTTTGGGGGCAGTGCCGGGGAGGGAAGGGTCCTACTTGGTGTACCTACAGAAGGAAGGCCATCCCAACCAGACGTACATTACTTCTACCATGTGAGCTTCCAGACAGAGGCTGATGGCAAAGAGGAAGACGGAGCCCAGGGCTGCAGCCAGGAGTCGACCGATTACGAAAACTCAACTCCCCTCGAAGACTCCGAGGAGCTGTACTTCGGCCGTGAGCCCCATGAGCTGGAGGACAGCAGTGACGGCGAAGGAGACACTTACAATGAGGAGGACGAAGAGGACGAATCTCAGACAGGTTACTGGATCAAATGCTGCCTGGGTTGTCAGGTTGACCCCAACACATGGGAACCCTACTACTCCACCGAGCTCCACAGGCCAGCTATGATCTTCTGCTCCAGAGGGGAGGAGGGCCACTGGGTCCACGCCCAATGCATGGAACTGTCCGAGACCCTGCTGCTCAGGCTCTCTCAGGGCAACAAAAAGTACTTCTGCCTGGACCACGGAGGGCTGCCCTACCAGGAGATGACCCCGCCTCGGCAGGTCATGCCTCTGAAGCGCGTCTCCATGAAAGTTAAGGAAAGGAAAACTCCACTGACGATCAAGATGTCTCCAATTAAGAAGAGCTTTTTCAGAAGACTTTTTGACTGAACACAACTATGCATCAATAAACATTATTAAAATCACACTGTTTGTTGATTACTTTTTAATCTCTCCTGAGGAACACTTTGATTTGTTTGATAGTTTCTGTCATTGATCAAGACAATCAAGATGAATAATCTGAAATGTAAAATAATGATGATTTTTATGTGGACGTTTTTAGTTTATCGGGTTTCCTTTAATAAGAAATTGTGTTTTCAATTGTCATTTACCATTAAATGCAGCTCAGTACATGAGTAAAAAAGTGATAAGACATTATGCATGTATAAAAAAAATAAAGAAATCAAAAATGAAAAGGTCTAACAATAATTTGTGTCATTATAATATTTCACCTTTTATTTTCTCCATATTATTTAATAATTAAGCTTATGTTAATAGTGAGATGATAGTGAGTGATAGAATATATTTATTCAGTTTAAAAAGTGAAGCTTAAATCCGTCATGGTCCTGGTTTTCCAGGATATCTGGTGCTGAGTTTTTGTGCTATTTCACCCTGTCCTGCCTCCCCTTTTGTCAAGCTCATCAGGTTCACCTGGGCAAGAGTCTGGCAGGAGCACCTGAACCAGCTGCGGCCAATGACTAATCAGTTCTCTTTAAAAGGCTGGCCGTTGCCTCCCGCTGGTGCCAGATAAGTTCCGCATGTTATGGTCTGTGCCAGCGCCAGAGCTATGTCTTGTGTTTTTCCTTTGTGCATATTTTTCCCCAGTGACAGTCTTTGTGCTTAATCTCATGAATTTTCTTTATTTTAGTGTCTCCTCCTCTTTGTTTTCCCTTTTGTAACCCATACCTGCCCTTGCAGCTGCTTTAAGTTGTTTGCAGCACTTTTTGTGCTTTTGCGTTTAACTTGCTGACAAGTTTTAATAAACTCACGTTCACTGACTTCCACGCCTGGTTGTTTTTCCAGCCTCCTGCAATGTGGGATCTGCTTCCTGGACAGCCCCTTCACAAAACAGCATATTACTTCTGGGGCATTTATTTTGAAATGTGGACTTTATTTGTAGCCAAACTAGATTATATTAACTAAAGGTCCAGCACTTTAAACTGTGCTTTCACTCTACCTGTGACATCGAAATGTGACATAAAAAAACAAACAGATCAAGTCAGTCTTTGATTTTATTGCGTTTTTTATTAAGATAGAAGACAAATATCAATCCTTATAATTAAATAAATCAATAATAAAGTCAGTGTCAGAGAATATTCATCATATCTCTGAACTCTGCACAGCAATAATAAAACAATTGTGGTTTAAAAAAAAAAAATTTAAGAAATATGTCATATGCAAACCACACAAGCATATTACTTAATACAATTTAAAGAAAACATAGCATGAATCCACTATAATTCCAATAAAATCTAAAGTACAGTACATTGGTAGAACTGAGACAACTATCAAATTAATTGTGAATATCTCACAGCTGTCGCATGGTTCAACTTATAAAATCAAACGTTCAATCAAGTAAGAACAAACAAAATTGCCTGTCACAACTGAAAATTGTGAGGGCAGAAAAAGAAAATGGAAGCAATCAATCAAGCAAATAAAGTTGCCAACAAATCAGTTTACAGGTCTTGCAAGTTCCTGATCATCATTCTCCTCTGGCAGCCATGGCAAAGGAGAAAGTGGATGAAGCGCAAGGTTATACGCAGAATTCCAGGGACATTAATGTCTGTGGCCGGGAAATCGACCGGGCATTAGGATTTATTAAAGATATTACTGTATTTTTACGACATCAACAGCTTAACATCATGTGATGAATTCGGAATAAGCACCATCTATTCTCCATTGTGCAAAAACCAAAAGAGATATAAATTGGTTCAAAGTGACCTGGCATCCCTGCAGCCCCTCAGGGACTCGAAGATAAAGCACTAAAGTGATCTTTCTCAGCAGGCCCTCATGAAACAAAGAACATTTGTGTCTCTGTAAATGCATTTTGCTGCAGCTCAAATGATATATTAATACACTGGCCAAAAAAATGTGCTCTTTTTTAACACGATTTCCACATCCCCCACCCCCTCCCCCACCCCCCAGCTCCCGCAGACTTACAGAGCATTCACCTGTTGCCATAAATACCCCCCAAATATATTCATAAATATGTCATACCCTTGCAATACAATAAACTGCTCCATATTTCAAGGATGGTGAAGATATAAAAAGAACTTTACTGCTGAGATCAAGAAAAAAAGTAAAGAGTGCTACTTTCTCTGGTGTCCTGTTCTGGATGAAGAAACAACCAAAACAGGAAATGACAGGCATGCTTGAAAAGAACCCTTTGACAACAAGGTAAGAGAATTAAAATGTAAATACAAAAATATGGCCTAACAATATTGTTAGAACACTAAAAAACTGAAATGTAAATATCAATGAATGATTATTATAACTAAATTAAAACTGTCCTCCTTTTCAAAAGCAAAAGTGTGGCTGATTAAAATTCAGCAGACAACTCAAAAGTCAATTTCTGTCATGTCCTCATCGTCTTTGCTCAGCACAGGGTCAATACTAGCTTGCAGTGCTTTAGCAGAGTCTTTGTGTGCTTCCATAAACTTCTGTAAATACTTGGAGGTGTAGAGCCAGTGGTGTTTCAACACGTCCTCCAGTTCAAAGATTTTTGACTGGCGTGCGTTCATCTTCCGGAAACGCCTGAACAGTTTGTTTGCTGACTCGTTCCCCTCGCTTGCCCATGCTCCTATCGATCCGTCTCTCTCTATGATTTCGGGAACGTGGGCGAGGGTTTTGTGGAGGTAATTAGTGATTTTTTTATTGTACCTATATTTGAAAGTGGAGGAGAGGAGCTCTGCAAAGCGCTGCGAGTTGAAGCTGTAGCGGCACAGCTGGTCCGGACACTCTTTTGCGGGACAGGAGGTGCGCCACACAGGCTTCATCTGGAGGTAGAGCCTCATGAGCTCCCTCAGGGCCTCCCTCCTTTCTTCTGTAGGCACTAACTCGCACACCAACTCCACAGCCTCCAGGCTCATGAGCCGGCGAGCGTAGTTGCCATTCATCCTCATGACCGGTTTGAGCTTCATGGACTTCCTCAGCTGTTTATCCAGGGCTGCCCTCCAGCCACGCCGCTCCTCCCGACTAGGGTTCACCTTTTGGTATACCTCCCCAATCTCATCCTGGAAGATTTTGTAAAATTCAGTGGCGATGCCTATCTCACAGTGCAGCGCATCCAGAGTGGGATGGGTCTCCATAAATGCCTTAGCAGAGACCCCCTTGACTCTGTCTCGTAGCTCATCCACAGACTCAGAAAAGGGGTTGGTCCGCCATATTTCATAGCGCTCTAAGTTCTCATCATGACTGCGGGTGATGGAATGCAGCACCATGTTTTCAGAAGCTTCTACACGACTGGAATCGCAAAGTGTGCAGATGTACGTGGACCCTGCAGCGTCCAAGCCCTCCAACTCACGCACCATCTTCTCATCGTACCCTGTGCCTCTGAAATGAATGCGGAAGGAGCGGGGTAATCCGCCAATGGACACTATGAGTCTGCTGTCTTTCATTGCCTCACGCTCTGCAATTATAGGTGACATGATAGCAGTGAGCGTCTCGTGGTCTGACTCGTCCACGAACATCAGGGAAAGAGGCTTGCAGGACAGCTCTGAGTTTGGTTTCGGTTCAGTGAAGATAACTTTATCCTCACCTTCTGCCTTGACAGAGATGGACATGATAGTGAAAGAGAAACGTACAGCCTTCTCAGGAACAAGTGGACCTCCGCCATGTTTCTCACTGACATCACCCATACCATCGCAAGACTCTTTGATGAGGATGCTGAAACCCAATGTGCAAGTGCTGTCTTCCATCCCATTGTCTCTCAGCCCCTCCATGATGTCTTCTTCCAGGTCTTTTAAAGCTGACACGATCGCTACGTCATAGCGGAATCTCCGAGTGATGGTGTCAGCTGGAGAATCATCAACCGAGGAAGTCCATCCAGACAGTCCATTGATAATCCCAACACTGCATGATGCGGACACATTCCTCAGTGGTGGCTGCCATTCAAACTGGTGAAATCCAGGGAGAAGCTCCTTCTCTACAGCTCGCAGGCTGTGAAGGGGCTGAAAGATCTGGCGGCCACTAGTGGCTTTGACAGTTCGGTACATCTTGTGATATTGGCTGCAGCTCAGGAATGTGTTGACACGGATGGCCAAGCATACTGCAGGATGCAAACCAGAGCCCCTGCCTGCAGAGAGGAGAGAATGAAACAAGAGAAAAAAAGAGAGAAAAAGAGAATGAAACAGGAGAAAGTCTCAACAACAACAGTTTAGCAAGAAAAAAGGTTTTATACACAAAGGGAATAATTTAGCACTAAACTGTCGAAGCCAATCTCTCGGGCTTTGAAACAAATTACAGGGTCAAAAATTTCCTTATTTGACATGCTGCATTTGGAGTTAGCTACACTACAAAACAGAGGGAATCACAAATGTAACATCCAAATGCCAACACATCCTAGTCAAAAAGCCCACAAGCCAGTGATTACAAAATCCAATATTTCCTCATTTTCAAATGTTATAAGGGGACAGAGGGTGAATCAGTGAAGCTGGCAAAAGTGATGTATTGGCTGCAGATGAAAACAGACA
Source organism: Arothron firmamentum (assembly GCA_016586285.1). NCBI lineage: Eukaryota > Metazoa > Chordata > Actinopteri > Tetraodontiformes > Tetraodontidae > Arothron > Arothron firmamentum. Next base: position 154,528 of record BJFM01001959.1, on the reverse strand, counting down.
CCAGCTGGCTCCCACTCCCAAGAGAGGACGATGGTGCTGTCCGTGTAATTTGCAGATACAAGGGCTGCTGATGTTGTTTTGATTCTAACAGCCCCTTCACCAGAGTTGTTACTGTGCATTAAAGGGAGTGTGAGACGAGGGACTGACGGACCGTCAGATAAGGGTTGAGTGTGAAAGAGGGGGAGTTTGACAAACAGAGATGGACGATAATGAAATGCTTTTCGATTCTCCCTCCTCACAAGCAAACTTTTCAGCTCTTTGCTTTTTCTATTAACTGTACTTTAATGTGTTCTTCTCCCTATTAAAATAATCTCTTACCTTGCATTATGGCCTCCAGCTCATCTGCCTGCCGGTGTTCATTCCCAGATCTCAGTGCAAGCAGGAACAGGGTCAGGCACACAGACTTCAGGTCACCGCCTTCCTCTTTTTCCGCAAATGTCTTCACGTGGTTCTTCAGGTCCTTCAGCCGATGTTTTTGGGCACGGCGGGTTAACGAGAGCAAGTGCTGACGGGGTCGTCCTCCTTTATTGATCAGCAGGTAGCTGTCAGGTTCTGAAGACTCCTTGTCTTCATCGTGTTCCTCCAGCTCGTGGTCCAGACAGTGGGATTTAAAAGAGTCCAGCCTTACCTCTTTGCCACAGCCACTTATGGGGCAAAGAAGAGGCAGAGACTGCAGGGCTACGAGGAAGGCTTTGGCTGGGGGGGTGAAATCATTGAGGCCACAGCGCAAGTTGCAAGCTGGACAATGAGGCCCCAGGACGTAGTTGTATTTTTTAATACAGCTGCGGCAGGAGAGGTGTCCACAGGGGGGCTGGACTGGATCGGACAGCAGGTGATCGCACACCACACAGGTGAAGGAAAACAGGAAGTCTTCAGGGAGCTTCTCTGATATCAGATTGACACTCAGATGGTCTTTCTGACAGTGGGTAATACTCTTCACCCACTGCTCTCTTTGGGCCCTGGATTTTGGCCAGGTAATCAGCGCAGAACGTTTCTGTTTCCTTCTCTCTCCATCAGCATTGCCGTCACTGTTGTCCCACTTGGTCCTTTTTGCCAGACTCAGAGCTCTGGGAAGACCCTTCTTCCTCTTCCTCCCAGTACGCTGGTATGAAGCTTTCCTGGGAGAGCAAAGCTCACAGTGGGAAGAGTGGGGTTTCCATTCAGGGACTCTTGTTCTAGAGAAGCTGCAGATGCCCCCTCCTCGTATGGCAGTCATCCAACAGCGGTGACAGAAGAACAGAGGGTGAACAGCTTCGATGTCCTCTGTCACGTCCACTTTGAAGACTTTGTGGATAACTTCTGGCCAGCTCGTCAGCTTGCAGCCCATTTTACGCAGCGTGCCTCTGCTCGCATCATCCAGATTCCCCTGCACATCATGCACTGGTCCTTTGACTTTTCTGAACATCATTCCACAGAGACGACACAAGCACCTGGACAGACAGAAAAAAACTTGCATAATTTCTCGAAGGACATAAATATTATTATGTGGTATAAAGAGCCTTTTAAGTACCTGAGATGGTTCATGTGAGCATCCATTTCCTGTAACTTCATGTCCACCCTCATGCTCAGGCCCTCAACATTTTCCTTGCTTTTCCTCCCAAGGCACAATTTCATAACAGTCCCTGGAGCCATGTCATTACCCAGCTCTGTATTTGGAGCTGCAGGAGCTGAGAGTCCTAATAAGACTCCCTTCTCAGTCAAAGTCTCGCTGGGCAGGGGGGCCTTCTCCATGGACCTGACCCTGAACAGTTTAAACTTCCACTGAGAGTACTTAGAGTGAGGATGGTGCAGCTCAGCCGGCATTGTGGACCTGGGGTCATCTGTTTCCAGACAAGCTTCTGCCATGGTGTAACTTATAGCCGGCACCCTGGAGAGAAGCAGTTGGTTTAATAATTTGTCTGAATCCATTAGCTTGATGCCGTTACAAAGGAATGGGATCCTTGAAGTGTTCAGATATCTTACATTTTAAAGATCTAAGAGCTCACTTCACACCTGTGGAACTTACATAGCAAGCGTCCTAAAATCATGCTGTACAACAATCCCCAGCCTAGAGTGCAGCTTTATACCATAAGTGACATTTCGATCCTGTGTAAAATGCATGGATCCAGTGTTGAGGGATCAATGCAATAACGAAATCTTCATTTCTCTCATCTCCAATCTCATCACTCAAGGGGGCCATTGTGGCTGTTTTTCCTTTGACACAGCAAATTTGCTAAATGGACGGCCTTATCCCTGCAAGGCTGTCAATCATTTATATTGCTCTTTTTCTTGGCTGGGGAGAAATTCCAAAGTTGTCTGAGCCTTTTACTGGCATTTTAAACTCCGGGGGGAAAAACTGGAAACCTATTCTCTAATATGTTATATCACATTGACTAAACAGCAGAGAAGAAGAAACAAAAAAAAACCTAATAATAAATAAAGATCATAAAGAACATTCCTCATTTTAACAGTCACAGTATGACACAGTTATGATCTACGCTAGCACAACTACGATCTCCCACCAGATGTATTCTCTGTTACTATTTTATTCATTAAAGCAATCAAACATTCTTACCATTGCCGCCCAATAAAGCACACACATCTTCCAGATAGTCATCTTTCAGCAGCACTAACTTTTCTCCCTGAGAGCTGTGAATTTTTCTTCTACATTCCTCGGCTCGATTGCGTTCTCCACGTTCGGAACTCTCCTTTGAGAGAAACAGCTGAGCAGTGCATGTGTGTGTATCAGCTGGGCTCTTACCTTGTTTTTCTGTTTCAGCTGGCTTCAGGTCCCCTGGGGGTGTGGGTCTTCGCATGGGAGCACAGGGGAAGCCCTGGAGCTGGCCCCAGACACTGCATACAATCTATGTGTTTGTCTGAACTGTGAGCATCTGCTGCCAGGAGCTTCTGCTCTCCACAGTGGAATTGTTCCCACCAGTCTCCTTGTGTCTTGTATTTATACCCCCTCTTTGGTGGGATACCAACAGTCAACTCCTGACACCTGATACAGGCAGCTGATCAACAAAAAACAAGGTCAGACCAAAAGCACAGTGTGTGTGTGTGTGTGTGTGTGTGTGTGTGTGTGTGTGTGTGTGTGTGTGTGTGTGTGTGTGTGTGTGTGTGTGTGTGTGTGTGTGTGTGTGTGTGTGTGTGCTATCCAACAGCCCACCGCAAAACAAGGCACCCTCTGCCACAACACAGTTGTCTGCTGGAAAGTCTTTTCTGAGATCTTTATCTCTCCTCTCTCCTCTCATCCAGGTGCCCTCTCTCTGACAGAAAGACAGATAGTGTTTAGCTTATGAAAAGGCTACAAGTGCACATCGGATGAGAGGCTACGGGGGAAACGCTCCTGTCCTGAAGAAACAGAGAAAAATAGAAATACTGACATTGCAGCATTATCATTTATTACTATTAAACACAAACCTGATGAATGTAACAGTACAGCCAGCATCCTTTAGTTCCATTTAGTTTATTAGCATCACCATTTTTTTTTCTGGGCTCCACAGCAACTTTATTCATTCACGCCAGCAAATAAGACAGCTCCCGGTAACACTGATTAATATAAATGTAGCTCCATAATTGCCTTTACTAAATAACCATAATGATTAGGGTAAACTCATTTAAATACTAATCATTCCTGTGCTGTAGCTGATAATTATCAGTGATTGTCATAATATTTGCATAATTCTATGTATACACATCTTATTCCAACAAACATTGCACACACTTCTAGGTATTTGAATAAATGCATCCATCAGTGTATGACTTCATATTGTCCTGATCATATACAGTTGAGATGAAACATGAAAACATGCTAATCATATGAGTAACAACAACAGTGTTCATGGAACCAACACTATAACCACAACCAAACATAGGCCCGCGTTATTATAGCAGTGTGTTGTTCTCCTTAGCATAAAGTATAAAGACTACTTTCGATCAGATAAATGTTAAAACAGAACATATGGAACTCTGGTTCTGGTGAGGGCAATATTTGTAATGTTTACTAATAATGAGTGCGCTAATCTAGTTTTACTAAGTAAGCACGTTCGACTGCCTTGCATCTGCCAAATAAATTGCTCTGCAGAGACAAGATTATTGCAATACTTAACCACACTGTTGGGTATTAATTGTATTATAAGTATCAGACAGTCTTAATATCTGTCTTGTCGAGATTGTGTGGAAAATGTGTTGATGACCGTAATACAATGTCCATTTTTGAGTCAAATAGAATTTAGCAATCAGCCATTCTGAAATGTAGACGATGACAGATGGGAGAGAAAAAAAACACATAACCAGAATCCACTTTCCACTGTCAGCACATCTCATTCACTCCTCCAAAGGCACATTAATTAGATGCCATTTGGCGTCACGTCTCAGTAGGTGTGGGAAGTGTTTGTCCAAGACCGCTCTTGCGTTCTCGCTCGTAATTATCTGGGGATTATTCTGGTGTGTTCACCGCGGGAGCCTGTTGCCGTTGCCTTGGGTTTGCCAGCCGAATCATTAGATACACAGTCAGTGGGCACCGAACAGTCGGGTCTCTCGCATTCTTAACAGAGCTTAACAGAGTGGGAAGAATAGCAGTGAGGCTCTGCACTTGAGGGTCAGCCATGAATTCAGAAAGCATTATAGGAGTTGTTATTGTGGCTGCTTATTTATAACGAGCATCACATTTACCTTAAATGTTCAACTGGATTTTTTTCTTTCCTTTAGTACCTAACATCTACATAGGATATAGTTAGTATATCCAAAGAGAAACAAATGATGGATTGCAACAACATGCTCCAGGTTTATTTATAGTTGATATCTAGATTTATGGCAGTCTGCTAGCCATGTTTCCAAGGCAAACGACAGTGCTAGCTCCATGGCAGACAGGGACAGAGCTGCAGATGTCTGCCTGACAAACAAGCAGCGACCCCGGGAGACCCTCATCTCTAGGCACCTGCTAATTGACTTGTTATTGATCAACTCAAAGACAGTCTGATTTATGGGAAAGAGGACCTGCAGAGACAGCCACCTGGCACTGAGCAGCATGTTATAAATGTGTGGAGCAGCTCCTGGGGGACGAGATGCAGCAGTTTTCGGAGGACATACAGGAGTTGGCAATGCATCAGTGCACCAGAGGAGCGGGTGTTTTGTTCTGTTACAATGAATCCAAACAACTTCGGCGAGTTCTGCGCATGTATATGAGGATGTTGCAGGTGTGTGAGTGCAGGAGGAATGAGTGAAAACAGGCAGGGACAGTGTGAGGAATATTCCAGTAGCAGTTTGCTTGTTGGTCGTTTGTCACGAAGGACAATATGAGAAGTGAAAGACATTCAAAGGGCACATGGTAGTGGGCTTCTGTAAAGGAGGTGCAGAAGATAATAAGCTCAGCTCACGCTGAACATACATGGGTTTAAGACTGGTTGTGAGGTTTGACAGGTTAAAAGGGGAGAGCGATCAAGCCCTCTGGGCAGAACCAGGTCGACGGACGGCCTAAAAAAAAGGACTTTGAGAACTCAAGTCACACAGCAGCATCTGGGAAAGTGTGTCAATAACAGATATGGACATGAGGTCAATCCCACAATGGCCACACAGCATCTTTCCCGCAGGGCATAAAATGTCAGCCTGGTCCACATTTGAATAGGCCAGCCAAAAATTGCGGCGCGATAGTTTTAAATGTCACAGAGATTGTAGGCTTCTTTGCAATTGTCTTCCAGGTAAAGAGGGCAGTTGGCACCCATATTTCCACGGAGCATTGTGCAATGTATTGAGCCCTATGCTAATTTTAAATTGCGTTTTCATAGCACGTTCAACAACTTCCTCAGCCTCAGTCTGCCTGCTCAGTCTGTGAGTCGCCGTCACCTCCTTTATGGCTCCTCTGCAGGCACGGATGGGTAGATTAATGCTCAGAGAGTTAGAATTTAATGTGTGAGCTATCTGTCAAAGCTGCCTACCAGAACCTACCCCACAAGTTAGTCCCCTCCTCATCCATTTCTCACTCGTCTCATTTGCCCCTCTCCTCGCCAACTTTCAGCTCAGATTGTGTTATTAATCAATTATGCCATTATTCCAATCAGGTGATTAATTGCTGGCTCTTCCTCCACTTTTCTGCTGCAGATTAGCAGTCTTACAACACTGGCAGCCACAGGACGAAATAAGTGATGCCGCTTGCAGCTGCGTAATGCTGCAGCTTCAGAGTGACGCCACGGATTTACGACAGGCAGCATCACTGCCCACCAGCAACTGGCCCCCTGGCACCACCAGATCTGTTGTGTCGAGCTATGGTTTTATTCAAAAATCTAAAAGCCGGTCCGCTGCGCCATACCTTCACCGAACAGTCACTTTGGTTTGATCAGGTCAAGATCTCACTTCAGTTCAGCTACGATGTCAAGACATGCCAGAGGATGTAGGACGAAGTAAAGCTAGGGCGCAGCATCTGTAACATGCAGAGAATACGAAGAATGGGAAGTTTGACTGTGCTGGAGTTTAGGGTGCTTTGACCTGCATCAAACCCAGATGGATGTTTGATCCACCCAGAAGAAAACCCCAAGTCAGATTCTGGAGCTTGAGAGCAGAGTGGGAAATGAAGGCCAGAGTCTTTAATCAAAACAACAATGCACTTTAATTCCGTGTTAATTAAATTCTAGATTTCCCTGATTGAAGAGCGGTGGACTGCCAGGGGACCTGCAGCCACATAAACATTCGTTCACTGGATTTGTGCTGTGTTTAACCAAGTATTACTTTCCCAAGCTGCTTGATGCTGGTTTACACAGAAAGCCTGTCGGCTGAGGGGATGCAGAGCGCAAACAGCTCCTTGAGATTTCAGACACTCGGCATCCGCAACGAGCTACTTGGCAGGTCGTTAAGAACCGTAGGAAAGTGGCTCACGTCCATTCACTTTTCAATTGGAATTTAAGATTAGCGAACTGGGGAGGGGTATTAAACTTTCCCCATTCGCGTCCTGATTAGTCATTCTGGTGCTCATTCCCTCCCCGTCCACCCTCCATCAATGTAATGAGCAAATTATGGCCACCAGGGAGGGATGTAAAGAGAAAAATCGCTCCCATTATGTGTCAAGGAGTGTGAAAAGAGCAACGCTGTTGTCTGTCAACTTTAACTCCTGGTCTTTATGCCTCATGGAAACACACAGAAAAAAAGCTTTTTCCAGCCACGCATAGATCTACTTATCATTTCTCTGTCTTTTAACTACAAAATCCATTACAGGAAATGACAGGACAGCCGTGCCCTTTGCTGCACTATAGCTCTGTGAGAGGTTAGTCGAGGGAACAATGAACACGCTAACATACAGTGTTTCGAGGTCGATTTAGAACGACTGGTGTGCATGTGTGTGTGTGTGTGTGTGTGTGTGTGTGTGTGTGTGTGTGTGTGTGTGTGTGTGTGTGTGTGTGTGTGTGTGTGTGTGTGTGTGTGTGTGTGTGTGTAAGGATGCTCTGGGGCTGGGAAAAGAGATTGTTGTCACTTGGCAGCCAGTCCAGTTGTAGAGAAAAATTATTACTGGAGCCAGAGACTGGGTGGTGGTGCATTTATCAACCAGTCATCTCAATGAGTCACACAACCCAGCAGAGAGCTGTTTTCTTTACTACTCCATCAGCACAGGATTATGGGGTGTGTGTCGTGGGAGGCCTGAGAAGTCTTTAAAATATTACAAGTTAAATAGCAAAAAATAATATTAATAATAAAATACATATGTATACAGTATATTTTCATACTTTATATGTGTACCAGTTGCCTTTGGTCTCACCATTCTGATGCAGGCTCATACTCATCAGATTCATTTCATCTATTCACACAGTTGTTCTGCCTTCAATTTTCTTCCAAAAGGGTACTAAATTAAAGTATTGACTATAACGTGGTTGTAGACTGTTTCTAGTGTTTCTAATCTTATTTCCCTGTATTTCCTAACGCATGTTGTTGCTTTCAGCCTCACATTTCATGTAAAATTGTTTTTCCTCTGTCAAGAGATTTTCAGGTACAGTATCAGGGATACATCTAACCCTAACCAGCCCCACTGAAAAAGCAGCAGAGGAAAAGTAAGTGGTGGACACAGTTGAACCAGTTGAAGACAGTAGAAATCAGAAATAGACAGTCTGCAGTCAAGGCAATGGGTCCTGCAAGGGGAGAACTCAAGAAGCTAAAGAGATATTTCTGTGAAATATCAATATCTGAATCACATATTATCAAGAATTCCTTCCACTTGTTGACAGAGGGGGCTGTTTGCTGAAGGCATGGCCCGCGTTTGAATGCAGAACTCAAAAGGTTACATCAGAAGCACAAACACATGTTTGTGTTCTTTGTCTCTGTCTCTCTTTCTTTACAATCCTGTCTCCCCTCGCTTCACCAACTTGTGCCGCTGACTCTCACCGTGAAAAAGGTATATTTGACTCCTCTGGGGGAGTGAAGTCCATTATCGTAAATAGGCCAGTGGGTAACTTCACCCTACGTGTCTGCAAAGCAAGCACACTCTATATGCAAAGCAGAAGAGTTCTGTTAAAGGAAGTGGGTGCAAGTGATTATATTTGTAATTTAATTTCCTTGGTCACACAGTGATAAGGGAAGGGAGCAGCTATAGTTAACCAGGGATGAATAGACTGATGAGAATGGACTACGGCTTCATTGTCTGGACTGATGTCCAGGACGACACCACTTACGGACAAGGATCCTGGAAGGCAGATATGGTCCTTGCAGGTGGATTCAGGAGACAAATCCTGAAAGTCAAATGCATGTAAGTGCATTGAAATCTACAGTAAACTCTCATTCACTTATACTGACTCTGACTTTCTGTTTTTCTGTCCATCCTTTCTGCACTTAGGTCTGCTGAACAAATCAGCAGGCTGGCCGGGCTGGGACATCACTCACAGAGACCAGTGGCTCATTGCAGATTCCACAGGAGAGATGAACTTGATCCCACCGACAAATGAAGACTGAAGGACACACGACTGACTCTCCCGCTCTCGCTTGCTCGCAGCCAGCCTCATTTGCCTTTTTCTTCGATTGTAGCAATGCAGACATCAAATTCAAAGACATCTCCATTTCCAAGAACGGTCCTTTTACGTGGATGAAAACGATCAAGCCTCATACCTGCCGAGTGCTGCAAAAATCAAACATTGCTGTACAGAATTCAGTGAAAGTGTAAGAAAGAAAAACTATATTTTGTGGCTTTGCAACTCCTCTTTCTAGCCCCTTTTGTTCTCAATTATCTCCCTCCTCTCTGCTATATGTCAAGCCTTCCCTTCTGCCATCTTTCTGCCTTTCCTCTGAACCCTGTGGCATTAACCTCTCAGGAAATTTACAAATGTTCTGAGTGAAATATGAAGACGGCAAAGGGAAAAAGTTCTCGCTTTTTTTCATAATTCATCCTGCAGCGATCGCTTCAAAATAAACTTGATTTATTAAACCTGGCTCAAAAAAACCTTCTCAAATCATTCTTTGTCTCTGCCAAAAACTAAACTCACACACACACACACACACACACACACACACACACACACACACACACAAAGCTAGATTGTTTTGTGAGTATATTACATATCGAATGGGAGTCATGTCTAACATTTGACCAGATTTTTTGGCACGAGGCAAAGCTATAAATGTTGCAACAGCTCCCCCAAAAGGAAAAATAGGGAAACAGCACATTTCTTTTTGCTCCTCTGTTATTCTCTGGCCATGAAAATAATAACCAAACAGTGCTGAAAAGCAGATTAAGGCTGCTTTGCCTTGGCAGACTGCAAGTTTGATTTTTTTTTTTTTTTTTAATCCCAGTGAATACAACGACAGACACATATTTACAGCCACACAGGCTCTTGATGTTGGGGAACAGCGGAGCAGCAAGATAGTGTAATTAGTGTGACATGACTGTATAATTGGTCTGTTATTGATATGTAAAGCAGCGGTTTATCCCACATTTTGTTGTACACATGCTGCCAACCGCAGACAGAAAAGGCCTGCTGGATGTAGGTACCGTCCTCTGATTGATGTCTCAGTGTGAAATGCCCTTCAACAATCAGCACCGACAATCTCTGTGTCTATCGGAGTGTAGCATCTCATGTCATTCATCTGTCATTTCTCCTGTTGTGGCTGAACACTTCCCTCCCTCTTTCTTCTCATCCCAACACTTATTTGATCCCTGTCTGGGAATATTCATTGGTGTGGCTCTCAGTGGGGTGAGGCAGCATTTTACGGTGTCAGGAGGTCAAAAAAAGAAGCCAGTGGGCCATAAAGGAAAAAAAAAAAAGTGGCAGGTATTTTATAAATAAAAATAAATAAATAAAAGCAGATTTGGATTTTTTTTTAAAAAGGAAATCAAGGTTTGACGGATGATTTAAAATGATAAGTAATTAATTAAGAGCTGTTGCTGGGAGGCACAGCATGAAAAATGGGAATGGAAATGATTTGATATTAGGATGGGAAACCTTTTAACAATTGTGTTCACGGGCCAGATGCTTCTGTAAGACGACCTTCAAGGACATTCTCCTCATTTACACAGCAATTAAGCACTAGCCTGTTGGTAAATTGAAAAAGAGACAAAAATCCTCTGTGGATTTAATAACAAACTCATTACCAGGGCCCAACAGGGCGGAACTGCCTTTTAATTAGAGCAACACCTGATTAACGCCCAATTAACAGAGCCAGAGCCACTTAATTCTCCCCTACTTTGGCAGGTTGAGAGCATAAACATAAGCAGTCCGGCATCGGAGAGCTTCCTCGGGGGAACGGGTGAGGAAAAAGTAAATAACGACTTTGGAGGCAGTCTGTTGTGCGGTGGTCCAAATACTCTGCAGCACTGGGAGGAGTACGCAGAAGAGAGGGTGAAAAGGGAGAGAGATGTAGTACCTGCTGTCTCCGTGCTAGTACTGCAGCTCATGGTGGATGGATGCACCAACGTGTCACAAAAAACCCCACTGAGGAGCACACAAAGTTATAGCTCGCTTCTCAGCCTGGAAGGGCCTGCACATACTGTACTAAGCATAGTTGAATGTCAAGTCTGTGTCATCGTCAACAATAACAATAAATAACACCATAGGCACATGCGTCATATAATAAAAATTGAAGTTCATATGTATACATTAAAACAATTGAAAACAAGCTGCTTAGTTGTGAAACCAGTGTCAGAAGGCCACCACAAGAGGGACCTTTTTGAAAAAAAATCCCCTGCAATATATTGCACCTTATTCTTTTTCTTCCCTCAGTCTGTATATGCAAATTCTACAGTTCTCCACGTCCTTGCTCGAATGCACCATTTAAGGTGTTCAATGGCGTTTAGCTGTATCCAGAGCAATGACTGTCACTAAAGGAGCGTTCGGCGACTTTGTGTTGAGAGGAATTCCGCCACGACTCCGTGGCCTTCTCCAGGTCAGGCAGGATGTCAGGCACAACGGCTTGTTCTGCTATAAACACTACCGTCTCCACCAGCAGCAGCAAGGCCCATCCCAGGGCCCCGAGCCAGTAGGAGGACCCCAGTCCAGAGAAGTCTTGACAGATTTCCTCCCTGTGCTGATAGGTGAAAAGACACCAGCTAAGGAGGAAGAAGAAACCTGGGGAGAGAAGAGGAAGAGCAGGCAGATTTAATTTTGAGTCATGGTGAACTTTCGAAAAGAGCTTTGAGGATAATAAACTACAATTGGAAGCCAAGTATGATGGAAGGTCTCTATAAAACCTGCAGCCCTGCAGGGTTTTTAAATGAGCAATGGCTGAAATTATATCTAAAGGGTTTGGCCAGAAGTGCATAAACCAAAAGATTTTTAAGACCGTAAACCACAAATGTATGTAGCACTGTGAGGCTGAGGCCATGAGCAGAGCAGCCATGTTACCTGTGGAGGTCATGGTGAGCAGCAGCAGCGTGGTGGGGTAAAGCGCCTGTCCCGCTATGAGGAGGGAGCGCGTGTTGGAGTAGGAATGCACCGTCTGGGATGTCCAGCAAAGGGCAAACACCAGACACAGGGCGCCGGTGCTCGCAGCCATCAGGAAGGATAACACGGCGAAGACTCTCTGAGCTTCCAGAGCTGCAGAACACAGAACAGCAGACAGGATCAGAGATGTTCTGAGAGTGAGTCTGACGACACGCCCTGCCTCAAGAACATGAACGTGCCAACAGATGAGTAATACAGCCCCTAAGGTAGAGTCCCTTTTTAAATATTATTCTAAAGGGCATTTGTGTAAAATTTCTCACTCTGAAATGAATAAGAATGGGAATATTTGTGTGTACGTCCAAAATGACGAGGCAGTTTTTATCCGTGTGTGCTGATTCACCCATTAACTAACACTCAATATTAGGACTTTAAAATTGAATAACTTCTGACACCCATTATGCTACATCAGTATCAGTAAATAAATGTGCATTTACTGAAGTGTGACATGTGATGTAGCTGGCAAACACCTATGAAAGAACATCTGTCTTCTGTGTTAGAGCTTCAGCAAAAAACAAAGAATGCAGGAGCCTTCTGGTTCAGGAGCAAGCGTGGACTTGTTTAAAGCTGCTGAAGGTGCTCATCTGTCACACAGCGTACACTCAAATGTTCCTCCTGATGATCCATTCAGATATCCGGGAGTGGAAACGACTGTGGTCTTTATGCTCATTATATTCTCCTGTCAGTCGGACCTTCAAGTAAACGCTGGGACGCTCTGCTGTCACAGGAAAGTGTAAAACATTTCTCACCGTAAAGGACGTGGTTGTTATTCGATGGCTCTGTTTTGGTGTCGTTGCCTGGCGTCCAGAGCCCTCTGTTGTTCAGCCAGAACGGGGTCCAGACGGCGTAGATCACACACAGGCACCCCACCAGCCCCACACAGGACTGGGAGACCCTGAATCGGCTGATGCTGTCGCCCAGCTCCAGTAACTTCATATCTGCGGACATGAGAGGTCAATATTCAGGCTACAGGAGGGGATATCGCATTTCTCTCTGTATCGCTTTAAGAATTCAGTGTCTTACCTTTGCTGTTTGAGACTCCGGAAAGACAGTACAAACACAATGTTTACACAGAGACAGCTCCGAGTGTACACATGCCGTCAGCAGCCTGACTTCAGTGCTCGAGGCCCTGTGGCCACAAGCCCTCACTCATGGTGACTCCGCCTCCGCAGTGGAAACTCCCCCCCGTCAGTGAGGAAATTTCCCCGTGAATTCTCCACTGCAGCCCACCGAGTGACTGTAGAGAAAGTGAAAGCAGCGGCGAGCCTAGATCAACATTTAAAAACAGAAGTTTTAGCATTAAAAATAAGGAAGTTACGGACGTCTGCGTTCCTCGTGTATCAGAGCGATTGCCAAACAGCAATGGGACCACTGGCATGAGAGTCAGAGGGAGAAACAGCGTGGGGGGGAGGCATTTAAGAAAACCCCACTCTCAATGTCTCACAGCTGGACACAAATAAATACCACCTCCTCCTCTTTCCTTTGATGCAATGAAACAGCCCACCTGAATAAAAGCTTTAAAAACAGCTAAATGTCATACCTCACTATGTATATATGTTTGTCTGGGCTTCATTTGACAGTTTTACAGTAAAAAAAAAAGTAATATTGACTTTAAATATCAAAGCTACATAAGGAAATAATTACTTTATTTACAGATAGGTATTACATAGAGAAAATTTAAAGTGCACATGACCAAGTACTGAAACGTTTCATCCTTTTGGTCGTTTGCATTTGCCATTCAAACAAAATCCAGGAAAATCTTCAAAAACAAGACTGAAAAGGTGGAACTCCTCAAACATTAGAGCTCTGTGCTGGTGGCACTACTCGTCTTCCTCCTTAGCCTCCTCTCAGCCAATGTTTCCTCTCCAGTCAGAAAACGGGGATCAGGTGTAAGTGCAGGTTGTAGTTTGCACGCCGCCATGCTTGAAGTGGCGCCTCTTGACATTCAGCGGCGGGAACATTTGTGTCTGTTTTTCTTAAGCTCACTTTCTGGCTCTTTCAAGCAGGGCCTTGAACACGTCAAGAATTTCTGGGTCCTCTCCGGCCGACAGCTCCGGGGTGTTTTTCTCCAGCCAGTCGGAGGAGCGGATCTGGTGCCTGAGGGTGCCGATCAGGGAGTCCAGGCCCTCCGCCGGCTTGGACCTTTGGCTGTCTCGGCGCACGAGCTCGTCGCCGTCCAGTCCCGCGTGAACAGTGTCGTCTTTCTCCTCCAGCAGATCAGATGACTGGCACTGTGGTGATGCTGGCCTGACAATCGCAGCATTGTCTGAGTCTTTCCCTGATGTTCGGACCTCGTGATGGCCATCTTTGATGGAGAAACAGTCACTGATGGTCATTTGACCCTTGTATTCCTCCAAAGCCGCTTTAATTCTCTTCATGCCTTAGAAAACACAACAACCAATCAGTAAAAAAAACAAGCAGGAGGTATCAGAGAGCTGAGTCGAGGATCTGCGCATCACTGACCGAGCCTAAGGCAGTGGTCCTGATCAGAGAAGACGATGCGGAACCAGCCCGGCGTGGAGCAGGAGAAGGCCTGACCGCAGCTCAAAACCACTTTGTGTTTGAGGAAATGCCTCCAAAGACACAGCTCGTCCTCAAACGAGGGCTCCGCGAGGTACTGCCAAAACAAAAACAAAGAGTGTGACAGCGCTCTGTGAGGTAAGAGCTGAAATCTCAGCCGCCCTGACCTACCTTTCTGAGGTCAGCCCAGACGAACATGGCCGCGGGCCGGTCCACGTACGGGACGTCCAAACCCTGCAGCTCTCCTGTCAAGTAGCTGTGGGCGGCTTTTAACCTGGATCTGTTCCCCGGCAGATACTGCTTGTCAATCCAGTCTGCAACGGTGCGGAAACCCTGACAGTTAGCGTTTTGTCCAGCGCTGCCATGTTCTGTTGTTTTAGAAAGCCAGAAAGAGTTCATTTCCCCCCCGAGAGCGAGTGGAAGGAAGCACCTGTCTGAACTGTTGCGTCCATCAAAAATTGACTTTAACCACAAAGACAACAACAAAAAAAAGCTGTTTAAATAACAAGAAAATGTGAATTTCAATTTTTCAAATAATGGAATGTGAGGATAATGTCAATGCATGTATTCGTACTTCTGTCCTGAAGCAGCTGAGCCACCTGCTTCTGGGTGGTTCCTGGTATACCGTGGAAGGCGCCCAGCTTTGCCACTGCCTCCACAAGGTCCGTGCTCTCCGTGTACAGGGTGCCTACTCTAATCCCCGCCATCGCAAAGTCCTACACATGAGAATGTTACACATTAAAAGACACATTTCATTTTACCACCACTGGGGATATGATTGTTGCACCTGGAGGAGAGCACACACCTTTCCTAACCCCCACATGACATGTGTCCGCTGTGGGTCGGGCACGCTGGAGAGGCAGGTGTAAATTGCATCATTAAGAACCAATGTCATGTCATGGTGCCTAACATGGTGATGAGGTGAGATATTAACTGTACCATTCCAAGCTGAGGACGCTGCCGAACGTGACAGATTCATCGAAGACGGAGAGCATGTACACCTCATCCACGATGGCGTGGAGCTCATTTCTAAAGACATTAGAGAGCACATGACTGTAAAATACTCCCTTAAACCATCCTAGAGCACTTCACAGTAAAAGTAGTGTGGTTAGTGCTTACAACAGATCTGTGTAATATCTGGAGGGAACCGCTGTGGCAAGGAAACAAGAGAGGATGCAGAGGACTGTGTGGCACATAGCTGCCCATGCCAATATGCTAACGATTAAGAAAGGTAATAAAAAGTCATTAAGAGCGCTTAATATTCTACACATGGGACAGCTGTCTTGGTCATAAAGTACAGTAAGGGCTCATTCTGTGTGCGTGCTGTGCTTTTGGAAAGATCCCTTCAAGGAGCTGCAGGTTGCTGAGTTACCGCGTGGGTGGAAGGCAGAATACCTTTTGGCAAACTCCAGGAAGCCAACCATTTCCTTTGTGGTGTAGATATCAGCCAGAGGGTTGTGAGGGTTCATCAATACAAGCCCTCGGATGATAAAACCCTGCAAGAGGAGGGCAATTTCTACTTCAAACGCCAACAAACGAGCAGCATCGATAAAGCCGGGGGAGGAAAGTGGAGCATCCTTGCATTTGTGGAGCGCCACCGCCTTTAAATATGCATTAAGGACAAGTGCTTAAGCGAGAGATGCACTCATGAATTACCTCTTGCCTGGCCCTCTGCAGACCCTCTTCTAATTTATCTACGGTAAGGTGGAAAAGTTGGCCATCCTCACCACTGGCCTGGAAATAATGCAGCCCAAGAGGGGAAAATATAAATACCAAACATCTCCACCTATTATTAATGGTGAAAACAACATCAGCTGTTCGAGCACGTGCACACACAGCACCCACACTCTTACCTCACTGTCCAGATGAATGTGATAGAGCTTCACATCGGTGTAAAGGCCCAGATGCTCAGTGATGGCACCATAGAAAGGCGTAGAAATGAGCAAGGCATCTGCAACATGACAGAGATGTCACAGGATAGTCTGATTCATTAAAGTCTGCTCTTTCCAACCTGGCAAATATCCTTCAGACATTCAGATTCAGTGCAACTCCATAAATAATCACCTGCTGATAGGTCACTTTTGGGCTATTAGCAAACATGCTAATTAATTTGCAAAGCACATGTGCACAAATGTTGCCAGTAAAGACATGAACGTGGGCTCCTTTAGGGGCTCAGAGAGACACTGAAGAAGAAGTTATTTAGGTAGCTGTCTGGATTTGTAAACAGTTTCTTTTAGTAATTATGGTAAAAATCTGTTATATTTGTGCCTAATTTTACTACCAAATCGGCACAGAACAATAACAATGCCCCCATTTCCCGCGGCTACAGCATGCACATTAGTATTCGCACGGGGCGGATATAGATTTTGTGTGTCTGAGTGGGTTTTGAACTTACCTTTAGGGTCACAAATGACTGCAGCAATACAGGAGAAGAGGGAGGCACAGCCGTTCATCACCACAACCTGCGCAAACACACACACATCCACCGTGTTATGAAAGAGCCTAATTAGGGCACAGAGGGAGGGCCTGATAAATACCCTACAAAAATCAGCCGCCTCCTAAAAGAGCCATTCATTACATCGGCAAGTTCGGCTGTGTAGCTTGGGGAAAAAAAACAAAACAAAAAAAAAAGAACTTGCTTTGATGGTTCAGTTGCAGTGTTCTGTATCTCGGTTATCATTAGGAGATGAATCAAATGAATTAGCTAAATCCACCACATCTATCTTTGAAAACGTAGCACAGGCTCTCTTCTTCAGATGTTTGTTTTTCTTAAAACAAATGCTGACTGGTGCAAAAGTAGTCTGTCACTGTAAAGAATTGTTCCTTTTAGACTTCAGAATGATTAATGAATAGGTCACATTTAAGTACATAGGTGGTTCAAAGAGCACTAGAAGAGATGTATTGGTAAGCAGTTTACGCTCATGGAGATTAATTCCACCTTTTGTCTCTCGTTCAGTGTGACGTACAACGAAATTTGTGTGTGCGAGTTGAAGATCGTCAGAGTAACAGGAGGTATCGTGGGGGGTTTTTCCACCTCTGTGTGATTTACACAAGCTGTTCTTCCTACAGCGGAAACGACTCCCTCCTCCTCTCTGTGCCTCTTTTTCCTCCCGTTTTATTCCACTTTCTTTATCTTTTATCAGTGAAATTTTTAATCTTCACTCACGTTTTCAGCTTTTAGCGGTTTTGGCGAGCAACAGTAGTCAGTCAGGAACTTTGCAATCTCCTCCCTCAGGCTGAAAGAGAGCAATTCAGAGAGGTCAGCGTTACAGTCGACTTTATGTTCTCGCACGAGCAGCGTGCTTCTTATTTCAACTTAAATTTAGATCCAGTCTAGTCTCTTACAATTGGTGTCCCCTCCAGTCTGAATACTGCAGCAGCGGCGGGTCGAGCTGCAGCATGTCGGGCCTGGTCAGCTGTGTCAGGAAACAAAATGGAAGTCATTTATGGATGCGGGGAGAATGCTTTACACTCGACAAAGTCACCCACAGATTCAATTCAATGCGGCCTGTCGCTTTAATGTTGTGTTTTAAGCACATCCAGACCTTCAGGGAACACGGAAAGGTGCTGAAATCGGCTGTCTAAACGCTCCCGGCGGCGCCTAAGTCACAGATGATACACGGTGGGAAGCATCACTTTAAAATGGTGAGGACTGCAGGCCGTAAAGATGTCCAGCGTGGGGTTTACTACATGTTTTCATGATAAGAACATTGTGTAGTATTGAACTGAGATTTTGGGAACTAAGGCCAACTGTGCGGAAGTTAAATTCTTCCTCATTCTTATTTGATATATGATTTCCGTTTTATTCTGTTTCTGTGAGTGACAGGTCAGGATGCTCCTTGTACAACCACGTCAACCGATTCCAGTTAACCTGTAGAATGCGTGTCGTGCAGACATTTAACTGTCAGCTGTATGCAGCACACAACAGAGCTGTCTGGAGGACACACCTGCTGCAAAATATAGGTGAGTTTTCTCTGGTCATGTCCAGCAATTTAAAGAAGAAATGACTACATAGAAGAGAGTGTGCAGGGAAGATTTTACATCCATTTTAGATCTGATGGAGTGAATCTTACCCGTTCTTGCAGCAAATCATAGCACAGTTTGTTCTCACTGGTGCCCAGGTTGATTATACCCTAGGAGAGGAACAGGGAGCACTGGTTATTCACTGGAGGCCTCCATAGCTGGATGCTTCCCCTCACAGACTCACATCAGGCCTGTCCGTTTCATGGTATTTGTCCAGTGAGTAGAGGAAGAAGCCCTCCTGGAGGATGCCTCGCCGCTGCCGGATGCTGTTGCCGCGCTCAGAAAGGTATCTGCTCCGTTTGACCGTCTCTGTGACTGTGGGTATCGCTGACCTCGCCGCATCGCAGGGCTTGGCGCAGGCATGCAGCACTGACCCCAGCGTCTCCTGAGCTGAAACAGACGGGGCCAGGAGGGTTCCCGAGGACGGTTGGGACGAAGACGATGAGGTGGAGGGGGTGCACGCGGTCATCAGTAGACCAGACGCCTGATTTGGCGTCGCCACAGGAGTTTGCCCTCCGTGTCGGACAGCGACCAAGGCCTCGGTGAGCATGCCGAAGAGGCGGAGCTCGTGCTGGCGCTCCTGCTCGGCCCGCCTCTCCTCCCTCCGCTCCTGCCGCTCCTCCTCCTGCAGCTCCCTCTCCAGTCGCGTCTCCTCCAGGGACAGCAGACGCTCCTCCGCCGACTGCTGCCAGGACAGGAAGCAGGACAAGGCTTTGTCCAGGCGGCCCTGACCGCAAGTCTTACCGCCGTAGTCCCACAATGCTTTGCCACTCCGGCGGCGTTTCTTCTGTCTCGCAGAGGTGAGAGGGCAGCAGACCTTCTGGGGCTGCTCAGGAGCATCTTGTGACGGAGGACGGGCAGCATCCTGTGAGGCAGCCGTGGAAGAGCTGGCTATGTTTAGATCACTGAAACCTAGAAAGAAAATACAGAAATCAATTACGAATGTCACTCATGCATCACCTTAAAAATGACATTATGAAAGATAATTACAGGAGCACAAATCAAATGATGACCATACGCTAAATACTGTATATTAAAGTATTTTCTTCTACGTTATTGTTTTTTTGTGCTGTTTCTTTAAATGTGTTTGCAACCAGACCTTGAGCAGAAAGTTTTACACTTTTTTTGTAGCATGACAGACTTTATGTCAGCTACCTGACGGTGAGATTCTGGCAGCTGCTGAGCTCTCTCCGCGACCCACAGCGTCCTCGTGTCCCAACAAAGACTGCCCATCGTTTTCCTGGTCATCCCCAGAGCAATAGTACATCCCCGGGTGTGAGTCGCCAGAGTTCATCATGTCGTCCCCGACATCTTCACATTTGATGTCTAAAGGATCTTCTGTTTTCGGTGGCTGACCAAAAAGAAAGCCACCTGAGGAAACAGGACCAAAGGTACCAGCTGGAGCTCCCCCTGGCCCGTGTGCGTCCAGTGAGCCACCCTGGTTCTGAAACACCTGTTGAGCTATGACTGCTCCTCCCAGGGATGAGTAGGTGATGGCCGGCCGGTTCGTCAGCACCCTGTCCATCACGTCATAGAACTTCCAAGACCTCATTTTGAGGTTGTCTTTAATCCGCCGATACTCCAGCTTCATCTTCTTGATCTTCTCCCTGCACTGGTCGCCGGTGCGGTAGATCCCTCTTTCGCGCAAAATGTGGGCTATGCGGTCGAACACACGCTGGTTCCGCAGCGAGCTCTCCAGTTCGATCTGGACCGACTCGTCGGACCACAGCTGCAGGAGCTCTACTATCTCCGGGTCGGTCCAGTTGCTGCCTCGCTCATGCCTCCTGCCCCGAAAGTCCATCCTTTAAACCGAATTCTGCAACACAGGATGGGGAGTGCGTCGGAATATTACTTGTCTGTCTTTCACATCCTAAGTGAAGAAGATATAAACGACGCTGTGTTAAAGTGCTGCATCTATTATTACAGTTCATAGTTTATATAAACAGTGGATATATGCGTGTTATTTGCTGCAGTTGTGTTGTCTCACCGTCAATCAAATCAGTAGCTCTTCGAAACACGCACTGTTGCGGTTCTGTCACTCAAACGGAACATCCGTCCACACACGTCAAGCTATTGACACGGTTCGGACTGGTTTGGAACTGCAACTCTCCAGCTAGTGATAAATACATGTTGTAAAGAGCAAATTAATCACAACTTCGTGAAATGGAGAATAGCCGAGTACACCCGCAACTACATCCGGGTTGACGGCACATGCGTGCTGTCCCTATTCCGGGATAACTTTGGTCCGTGTTAACAGGGGGGCTGTGGAAAGCGGGCTGGATTTCACTCATAACATACTGTTATGGGGCAAACACAGCCATGAGTCGGAGACGGTGCTTATGGCCCCCTCTACTGTTCAATGTATCAGGCATGTTAATGGATGTAATTACAATAAGATTCCTGAAGATGGAAGCCACGCACAGCTACACCACACCGAGAGACGCGCGATCCGGAAAACAGGAACGCATTGTTTTGCTTAACGGCATTGGCCGGAACACCTTTATAACAAAGATAACGCTGAAAACAAAGCAAACCTCTAGAGTGCCAACAAAAAATGGAAAATTTGTTTCACCATTTCTTTCTTATTTGATGATTTGGGGACAGAGAGTCCTTCACAGATTCCTATATTTAAATTGAGCTTGGATTATGTCAGTGACGGCTGTATAAAAACCGGCACCCACACATCCGCCCCTCTCAAAGAAAGCGGTGTTAAAATCAAGCATACACACACACACAAAAATCGTCGACTCTGGGTGTGACGTATTTCCTGAAGAAAAGGGATTTGTTGCAATTTGTGGTCATTTCAATCAAGTAGTAAAATCGTTACCGTGCTGGCACGTAGCTATGTAAACCAAACTTTGTGTATCTGCGTAATTGCCAGCGTTTGTTACTCAATTGCCACATGGCGTTACTTCTCGAGTCAACAAGCCTCACGAAATAAGTGAACCCCCCAAAGGAAACCCGTAAAATAAATATGCGGTTGCGACGGAGCAAGTTCACTGACATAAGGTAAACGCTAAATTGACGCGCGTGAGTTGAATCGGGCGCTTTTATAGTAGGATGCGCGTGCAGCGGTGTTCTCGTGGACCGAGCTCAGGACGTGTTCGCTTAAGTTGAAAGTGCAGCCGCGGGAGAGCCGAGAGTCTCCGCCCGTAGCAACGGGATGGCGATGGAAGACGCCTGTGTCCACGGTGGCGTCTTGGTTGTGTAGAAGTCGCGGGTTGAATGTGTGTTGTTGGAGAGAGGAGAGCCGCGGCGGAGGGGGTGGGAACAGTGGGAGTATTTACAGAAAGCATGACGCCTGGCTCGGCAGAAAGTCATGGATGGCTCTGCTGATCGCTCCCACCAGTCCTTCCTGTAAGGTAAGTCCCTGCCAACTCTCCATCCTGATTTCCTCACTCTCTTCTTATAATTTATAAGGAGACCAGCTTTGCTTTGCAGCGCTTCTTTTAAGTTTAAGGCAGTGGGTTTCTTTTTCTGCGTCCATTGTTTTCTGCAGCTCATCTGATCTCAGTTCTGATTACGTCCTCATAATATCCATCACTCGTAATTTCTCACATTTTTCCCAACTCATCCTTAAGCATTAATAGTCTAAGTCTGTATTACATGTCATCTATTGCACTAAAGTTCTTTTTCTCAGGTTAGGGAAATATTACTCTGCAGCGTTAGATAAACATAATTAATTCCAAAGGAGATTCACGTACAGGTACAATTCAGGTCCTTTTTACAATTACCCTAGATATGCAGTGTGTGTATTGATAAAATAAATCAATAAATCTAGAAGCACAGTGTGCTCATTTGGAACCATCAAGGCAAAAAAAAAAAAAAAGTCAAATGATGTATTTCATCTTGTCTTTTAATTACGGAAGGTCTTAAGTACAACTTTCACTGGGATTTCAACTCGGAGAAATTCAAGGTCAACAGCTATAAAGGAAAGCAAAGCTCAAAGGTCTTTTTTTTACAGGGATTAATAATAATTCATCACATCAGAGACCTTAAAGTCCAAAACTTTGGTGTCAGTCTTTTTAGATCTTATGCAGGCGGATTGTAGCTAAGCTTTAAAGGGTTTGGTTTAGCTTCGTGTTTGTTTTTCTCGGTGATGTGACCGGTCTGTATGTACATGGCTGCCGCCACTACACATTCTTTAACAATAACTCCTCAGTTAACAGCCCCCACATTTTTATGAGAGGCAAAAAAATAAATAAGCACAGCGTAGTGGAGAGAATTGGAACACAAACTTGTCAACAGTGTGACCCATCCATTAACCAGGGCAGTGAGTGCTGAGATTGAGAGGACGCTTTACTCAGGGAACAATGCCAAGAGTCAGATGGCTGGAAAGGATTCTGTTTGATGTCCCTGTGGGGCATCAAACAGAAAATAATTCTGTTTGATTTACTAAAATTATTCTTCTCTTCTCAGCGCCCTATCGCTTCTATAAGTGACACTTTTTCATCCTTTTTCATCCGTCCAGCTTCTCGATAGTAGGGTGAGATACTACGGTAGCGGTCCTCTCTCACAGCAGTCTGACTTCCCGCTGAGTGCCGCTCAGTTTATTTTTATCTGTGTCGCTGTCCTGAGATGTCATTGTCTCCTAATAACACTTCAAACATAGGCACATTTTACCTCTCTGGGTGTGTTGCGTATGTCAGTGCTCAGTAACGCTGCAGATCTCACCTGTACCTTTGTTTGCTCTCAGAGGACAGCCAGAGCACGAGGTGGCCGGTGGGCTCTTTGAATACTGTGGAGGCTTTTGCCACCTGTAGGTTCATCCTGCAGAAAAGTCGATTTTTTGTTCTGTCACAGAATGATTGCTACATCTCTTGCTTTTTTTTTTTTTTTAATAAATTTGTTTCATTCTTAATTATGGTGGGACCAGTGTTATTAGTGATGATGCTCAATCTTTACCTGTATCACATTAGTGATGCTTATAAGATAACAAAGACTACAATACCATCATAAACGTCAACATAAAACAGAGGGCATATGTTTTTTAGCAATATTTTGTTGTTGATAGCGAGTGAATGAGCGTTTTAAAATTTATAGCAAGCATTTTAATAATCAAATAATCATTGATTACACTGAAACCATAAAATCTGCAATGGTCATAATTCTGTGGTATAGCAACTCTCAAAAATTAAAATTGGAACCATTTCAGATATTTTGTATTGATATATGTACGATAATACAGTAACCACTGTCAGTTTCATACGCAACCTAAAAGAGCATCTGAACATTTTTCTACTCGTTCTTTTTGTTGGGTTTTTCTCTAAATATGTCAGATAACATTTTATACCCCAGCAGTTCTGCTCAAAGATACAAATCTCTGCATTACCAGTCCGCTGACTGATCTTTAATTCTTAGAATCATCAGATAATCATATTACATTTAAAGTTTTATCAGCACATGCCATTTTGGTAAATCCCTTTAAACACCCAGTATTTAACTAGGAGTTAATCTAGTACTGAGCAATACGCAATACCGTCAAATAATTTCAAGTGAGAGATGAGCTTTGATATTAACATGCAGCGGGATTATCAGTGGCATTTTAATCAGCACTGGAAATGATGGCCAAGGAGATAGTTGCTCTTAGTAATGAGCAACATAATTTTTTTTTTCCCAACACAGCTTATTTAACAAGGTTAGAAGAATTATTAAAATGTTTTCGTGTAGATTCTATTGCATGGGATACATGTAGGTGTTTAAGCATTGTTCATTAAGGTATTTGACAGCTTAATTTTCTATAGATTGTTAGAGATGTAACGTAAAGCCTTGTTCTGTCCAATCAGTATCACAGTTAACACTGCAGCATTAAATCTTTACACGCACTTCAGCTAAGGTTCCTTTAGCCATCAAAATAAGGCAGAACTGATGGTTAGTAGAGTTGGACTTTCTACTGACACCTTCTTGCTGATGTGAATGTCAGGCTGTAGTGAAGTAATGGTGTGCACGCCCCATTGAGCACAGTGATGACACAGCCCACACATATCTTTGAGTTCTTTAGATTTATGTAATTGATTCCATTTACTCTCATCTGCCCATATTTCAAATAAACAGTTATTTTCTAGCTGGACCAACCTGACTGTCTTTTGTGCTCAAAAAATCTGGACTTTGGGTGTCAGATCTGCTTGAATGTGATACTGAATGGCCACTTTGAATTACACCCTGTAATAAAAGGCTCTAGAAACAGCATAACATGCAGTCTTTAAGGTCAGGCATAGGCAAAGCAGCATAAAGTATAAATGAAGATTCATTGCACATCTATTTACTTGTATATACATTTATAGCTTGTAAATCAAATGCAACCAGATTAATTCTGAATAAACATAAATTAAGATCTACATTTAGGCACTAATTAAGATATTTCCATCATCCAGTAGATTATAGTGTGGTGTGAATATGAAGAGATTATACAATTTATTTTCATGTCCTTTGTAGTTGATTTTCTAAAGGCTTAAGTTCTCATTGTATTTGAAGGTTGAGGTTTGATATCAGTCTGATGTCTTTGATCTATATTGTAAGAGTACAGCTCCATATTAACTCTGCTCCTGGCTGTTTTTTTGGCCCGCTGCGCTCATTATTTCCTGCTGGGATCTGTATAGGAAGGAAACCACCGTCTCTCTCTCCATCGCTCCCTGTTCTTGTTGCCCTGTCTGTGACAGACCCCCTGCATCTCTTCTTCCCATCGCAGTTCCACCTTTAGCATCTAATGAGAGCAGAAATGCAGCGGTGACTGACAGACCCTGCTCAGGCTGCTCCACCTCTCCTACTGTGCTGGAATCACACCCAACACAGGTGTAGCTCCAACATTCAATGATCTAAAAACTGTTTGGATAGATCTCTGAATGGAAGCATTCCATGTCAAAGTTTTCAAACTGGTAGAAAATGATAAGATGAATTTTACAAAGGTTAAAACCAAGACGGTTTTTTTAACTCTGGAATATCTTGATTAGTCGGAAAAATATAGTGTATCTTATTAAAACTATAATATGCACATGTAAATTTCTTTTAAATTTCGTAAACAATTAGTGGGTCTTTTCTGTTTGTGTTCCATAAGGGGTCCATGGGTGCAATGTTGGTAAAAAAAAAAACAACAACTTCCAAACACAATGGGCCATCTGTGCCACCGTATGCTGCTTTTATATTCATCATGTTTTGTTTCTGCTACCAAATGCTAACATGTGCTCTCATATATTATCGGTACAGGTCTGATCAAGGTGACATCAAATAACGATTAATTATGCATGATTTCAAACCAAGTCTGCTGCTCTGCAAGTTTGTGTTGCTACGCTGATTTCAGGCAGTAGCTACAGCTGTGTTTAACAAGCATGAAAGGCTAAAGCCCCTTAGTCCCGGAATATGTGATGTTTGTTACCGTACCTAATTTAAATTTATTTATTTATTCATAAAATATCAAATTGCCCTCAGCCAATGAAGTAAAGATGTCACATTTACCATCTTGAAAGATTCTGTTTAAGTAAGCCAGAATGAAAATTAAGTGTTCAATGGAATTATGGATATCATCACTGTATACATATACATGATGTGACTATACGGTGATGATGCCCCAGTGGTGGTAGTTTAGTGTATTCAGATGGAAGGACAGATCTATCATCGTTGCCTTTAATAAGGGGAATTGGCTAGAACAGTCTGCCACACTAATGAGACTTCCTCCTCCCTAATTTCCAGCATTTAACATGTAATTCTGAAGGTTTATTTCAGTTTATTTTTTGTTAAAAAAGCTTCAAACTTATAAAGGCTTGCCTCTCTTTTATTACCCAGAAGCTTTCGACACTTTTCAACACCTTTTTTAGTCCTAAATTAGAATGAGCGTCAGTGAGATTCTCAGTATTTTTCACCTTTTCTAATTCATTTTTGGCTTTCCTCTTTGACTACCTTATGGTCTTTTTGCCTACAACTTCAAGTGCTTTGAAACCAAGAATTAGAAATGAGTGTTTTCATGCTTTTGGCAGTAGGTCTGTTTTAATTTATCATTAGAAACACATTCAGCCACAACTTAAGCTTCACTGACTAAGTGTTATTTATCCAGGCCAAACAATGACCCAGTTAAGATGGTGGTAACTGACTCTCTCCTCATCTTCAGGCCACTGTTCTACTTTGACGCTGTGAGGTGCAGCCTGGAAAGCAGTGACGGACGAGCAGACAGACTGCCCTGTCAAGTGTCCTCCTTTTCATGGATACCAGGGTGGCCCTGCTGCACTTATGGACAGTTCTTGTCCTCCTGAAAGTGACGCTGAAGCGGGCCAATGCTGCTGAGGTCTACACCAACACGTGGGCAGTCCAGATCGACGGCGGACCTGAGGAAGCTGACCGCATTGCCAGGGAACACGGATTCATCAACCACGGCAACGTAAGTCACATCTGCATCTTGGAATGCAAGAGAACGCGCGGCCTGTGAAAGAGGAAACATGTACTGAAAAAATCAAGTTGTGCGTTAAAGTGGGGCATCAGAGACTGATACAAAAGTTGCAGGCATTTGTGTGCAGGGAATAGCAAAAGTATGGCCTCAGCTGCATCTTAAGAAGAAGATACTAGAATAATAAACAATTGAAAATCAGAGAGAAGGGAGCATCATGTCTAATTGATCCTTCAGTGTTGTGTTAGCACCTATATGGTTCTGTAGTTAAGCTGTTCCATATTTATGCAGAGCTGTTGACAGTAAGTAGCTCTGTGGTACCCTGTTCCACTTTAGCCGTAACTTCATTTGTATGCTGTCATTGTGGAGCTGCCTGAGTGCTATGTTCACCAGTGAACAGCTTCTGGATTACTTCATAGAAATATGTGGAGGAGGTTGTGCATATTCCCGCCCCACTTGTCTCCTGCACCTCAAATAAAGGGGATTTTGTGCACCAAATCAATTGTAGAGCAGCTGTCAGTGGAGCCCGGAGCACAGAGCCCAGTGCTTTTGGAGTCTCTGTTAACCAGTGTCACATCTGGTCACAACAAAGAGGGGGAGATTAGATGGGTGTCAATAATAAACGTGTTATATTGTCCACTTCTTTATTGAATTGATCTCCTGTGATTCAAAATCGAGCTTGTCCAGTGGACTTTAATTCTGCTTGAGTCTGGACTTTATTTAGTATTGATCCAGATAGCTGTAGCTGTTCCAACAGTTTGAAGTTATTGCAGTAAAAACATCATCCATTAATTGTTCCTAACAGACCTTTACTTGTAATTGCTACTGTAAAGTTGGAATATTGAATGAATTTCCAGTTCAAGTAATAATGGCAAATGAAATAATCTATAATCTACTTTTAGAAAACATGAACATTCTAGACAAGTATCAGGTATCCGAGGAGAAAAATGTCTCCCTCTAAACAAAGCAATCTCCTCACTAACATTCCTCTGTTCTAATCTGGTCCCTTTAAATCAGTTATTTATGGTCTTCTCCATTTTGTATCTTTTTCTTTCATAACTATCCAACTACAGACACATCTTAAGCCCATAATCTGGCCAATTTAACCCAGATCAAATCTCTAAATTCGGAGTAGAAGCTCTGTTTTTTAATGTATTTCTCCATAGAATGAATGAGGAATTATATCACCCTCTTCTTCTTTTTTGGGAACATTGAACACTGCAGCTATAAAAGAAACAGTAACAATAGCATCATGGCAGCAGGAATGTGTAGGAAGTACAGTAACATAGCTAACACTGAGTAGTATTTTAGACCAGAGTCCTACGGTGAAATTGAGCTGTAAATGTCTAAAATTAGATTTTGTGGGAGTAAATCTTCAGTCATTGTTACATAGAGGTGTCTGAGTGGGTGCCCTAAGACTGGAATGATTTACGCTATATGCAACGTCTGCACTCTGACAGTGCAGCATTTTGTATGTGAGGGTCACGCGCTCAGCCACAGGGGACGTGACTTAGCCATCCTTTGGTTGTCCTTGGTGTTCCAGCTTTCTGACATTTGAATAGATGGAGGAGTTTTTTAGGAAATTATCAGAAAGGAAAAAATGGGACTTTTCTTAAGCGATCGTCTGGTTGTTTTTGTCTACTGCCCAGAGTTGGTAGATGTCAACTGCAGAATAATCAGATACAGGGGTTAAATCGCCTCTGGGTTGCCTGCAGGCTTGTTTGCTGACAGGTTTTTTGCATTTGAGTTTAAGTTTAATTGCGTTATACAAATTGTCTTGAACCATTGTTATAATGAGGGCAGTGCACCACTGCTCTCCGGCTGTGTGGGATTGACATAGTGGAGTTTAATGCTAAATGTCATTTTGTGTTCTTGGCAAAGCAAGTTAGCATCATTGCGTTTGCGAGGAAGGCCAGCCTCTGTGGGTGTTGATAGACCGAATCACCCCACTGTGTGGAGAATACATCTAATGCAAAAGTCTTGCTTATTTTTTTTCTCTCTCCACCTCTTTTTTCTCTCCATTGTGTCTTTCTATTTATAACATATTTACACACGCAGCTATAGTTTGCTATGAGCCCAGGTGGAAATGTGGT
The DNA here is from genome assembly GCA_016586285.1 of Arothron firmamentum. Taxonomy (NCBI): domain Eukaryota; kingdom Metazoa; phylum Chordata; class Actinopteri; order Tetraodontiformes; family Tetraodontidae; genus Arothron; species Arothron firmamentum. The sequence goes on along the minus strand of BJFM01001959.1, from coordinate 125,630 downwards.
TTTGTTATGAACCTTTTATCAGCGGTGCTATTGGAGCCCCTTCACAGACTGCAGGAAAGACTCAGGTGGCTCTCGTTCTGCTGGCAGTGGGCCACTTCCAGGTTGTTAGCAAGGATACATTGCAATGCCCTGTCCTGTACTAACACCAGAATTATCTGTTGGTCTAATAATGTGCTCATTTTCACACTCATGAAGCCATTGTGTTGCAACCCACATGGTATTATACCAAATTTAGGCCAAGCGATGTTATCTTGATGTACTGTCATTTGAAATAAGTGCGTAATAGAGCAGTTTTAAAACTCTGGGGACATGATAAGTTACTCATTACCCCATAAATCACTAAATTTATCTTAATTTAAATCTTCAGCAAAAATGCAGGAACACTGGAACTGCATGTACTTCATGCTAGCAATCCCAAGAAGAGCCAGCAATCATTTTCGTTCTCTACTGAGTCACCAGTGAACCATCCTTTTAAGAACAACGTGATGTTACATTTATGTTGCAAAAGTGTAAGTGATAATCCGATATTGTATCTGTGTTTTGTAATAATCTACCATGTTTGTTGAGACTGCTCTGGGAGCCTGTTTTTTAAAAATTTGTCAGAGATCTGTGCTTGCTGAGAATGTTTCATCTTCCTGCTTTTATACATCTGCATATCTGCTTTCTCTGTGGATGAAGAGTTTTATTATGCTTGTGATCTGTAAAGGGAGCTCTTTGTCTCTTTTCATCATTTTCAACATTTTATCAGGCTGTCTTTTGACTTCTTTTTTCATTCAGAGGCATTTATTTCATGTGCTTGTATGTGGGACTTCATTTGTTTGGCTTGATGACTTTTTTAATTAAAAGAAACTATCTTATTTAAAAGATGTTTAAAAGTATCTCTAGCTCCCTCTCTCAAGTCTCTGCTTATTGTTCTGGCTGAAGTGCATTACAGATTTGAGATGTTTATATCCTCGGAACAACTTGGGCAGTTTCATTTTGGTCATAACCATAAAACCACTTGTCTGCATCTCGCTGTGAGCCAATGCAAGTACTGCTATTGCAGCATCCTCTTTGCCTCAGGTCTTTGAAGGGAAAGTGTTACTATTGATACTAATGAATTTCAATTCAAAGTGATGCAGAGATGTTGTTTTATTACAATGGGAGCAGATTATTTCATGAGAAATGTTATTCGGTATTGAGCTCACACTGCATTTAAAACATTTCTCACTTTAACAGTATTATTACTTTTTTAAGTAGTAGTAGTAGTATTTAGTCAGTGTAAGTTTGTACATTATTATTCAAAATATATGAAATGTTATTGTTCAACCCTTAATGTAAACAAGCATTCATATTCATTTAATCGTCATATTCGAAACCTGAATGTGCAGTTATGCAGTGCTATTTTATCTGCTGCTCTGTTAGGTAATATAATGCTAGTGAGTTAATCTCTACCAATAAGGTCATGTTTTCATTTTCTTGTTTGGGATTATGTAGAAAGTACTGGAAAGATGTTACCATCTTTGTGTTTTGAGCCCCCATTGATTCCATTCAGTTTTAGCTAATCCAGATTAGGATGTAAATCCTGGACCTTCGTTTACAGCTCCGCTTGAAACATGCTTCACACTCAGAGTTGGTTAACAAATGACTTTCAGAATTATGGAGTAGTTTGGGTATTGAGTGTTTGGGTTTGGGGACTTTCGAGGGAGATTACCGAATTTCTCCTTTTACAGAATACCTTTTGGAGATTTTTTTTTTCTCTTGAAAATGTCCTAAACATTGTTTTCCATCTTTTTGTCGGTGATATAATTAATGCTCCATTAAATAATTAATAATAAATTAAAGCCAGTCTTTAGCTGCTGTTACCGTGAACAATCTTCTGATTGGCTCAGCACACAAACATCAGCATTAAGGTTTGTGAAATGATTCGTTCAGTTCAGAAAATCTAGACATTTTCACAGACACAAAGAACAGCAAGAGTATTGTAATTTTCCTGCCACTGCCTGTCTTTCTTATTTCTTTGTTTTAGTTTCAAAATAATGATCTATATAATCCTCTATTTAGAAAATTTTGTTCCTAAAGGATACATGGCTGCCTTCCTCCATTCTTTTCTTTTAAAACTCTCTTCTGCACACATCATTTTTCC